>CAXKVY010000201.1:0-32431 GCA_964058915.1 Tetropium fuscum | reverse complement strand
TTTATTTGATTATAAATATAACACTAAATTGTAAAACACTGATTATACACGTGCGCCATCTGTTGACACCCCTCTCCATTCACCGCAATTCTAACCTTCTTCTTAGTTCATAGAAAATGCATAATAATGTCCACAAATTGTATAATATCGTTGATTGAAGGATAATACACAATAAAGCTTTTAAATGAATAAGAAGTGTGTCGAGTGTTTAGTGCCACAATGCAGATAATCGTCTCAGAACACCTGGAAAAATATCAGGAAAAATGAAATATTTCATTCAACTACTAAATCAAAAAATAAGAGAATTTATGGTTTATACTGTGGCGAAATAAAAATGATATACATATCTGAAAATAATGAAAATATTAGAAGATTCGTTTGTAAAAATCATTTTAAAGTAAGTACAAATAAATAAAATTACTAATTTTATGCCGTCAACAACTTCTGATTTCTCATCTACAATTGTCAGAGTGTATAATTATTTACTCTCACTATATGTTCGGGACATATCTGGCATCCTATACATTTAGGTCCTTCTCGCCTTACTTCTACGTACCAATTTCCAATTGCAATATGGACATAAATGCTACCCATTGATCTCATTCATTGTTACATTCAGACGGTACTTTTTGTCAGGTAAGTACTATTAAAATTTAAAAATATTTCATATTACAATCTATGTAACATATACCTAGATGTGTATTTTTCACCTAGTTATTTCAATTTGATATTCACTTAATAAAATAAAAATGGTGAATTAATCCAGAACACAAGTAAAATTATACCAAGCAAGTAAATATTGATAATGTTTTACAAATAGGAATTAGATATCACAACAGTTAAAAATATTTTCGTGAGATGAATACCGAATCTAACTAAAATATCCTAGGGTGAATGAAGATTCTGCTTCGCATAACCCTATTTGTTTAAAGCAAAATTCCAGAGTTTTGTTTTCTGAGGCAGTAGTAAATAAAATACAAATTAACTAGGTATTGATTTTAATTTTAATTTTCTGATTAGTTTCTTAGTCGCTTATTAATTTAAGTTCCAGCAAATTAGTAACAGCAATTTTCCTTTCTTCGCGTGTTATTTTCAAAATCATGTTGAACAGGAGATTAAGTACATTCTCTCTTCCAGATTTTAAATGAGCACAGGGCCCACAGAGATTTTAACTCTATTGAAGTTGACTGTCTTGTCTGCGGTCTGCCATACATATAAGTGAGTATACTTAAAAACTAAAATAATTATATAATATTGACTTTGTACAGTGCCTATTGCATATATGGTATACATAGTAATCGTGACGCCTGTAATTGTCAAATCGCATTTTTTATTGACTAATTTATTGTGCATATGATAAAGTCCTTACATAAAAATGTTGACATGGAAACGTTATCGTCCACGTCCACAGCACTGGAGATCATGTAATTATTTTTTTATATTGAAAATTAAACTAATAATCAGCTACGCAAAAAATATGTTCTTGATATACAGGGTGAGTCAGTTTTTTGTAGACAAACTTTAACAGGGGATAGAACGCACGTTTTTAAAAAGAAAAGTGCCTATAAAGATATGGCCGATCTAGCTTCCTAAGGAAGATACAGGGTGTTAAAATTTAATTTTTTTTTACATTAATGTGTAATATTTTCTGAACGGAATGATATATTCACTAAATATTTTACACATATCTTAAGCTGCATAGGATCAACATGATGTATTGTTCCTGTCGAAAATACTATAGTGGATGTTACTTTTTTCGGGTACTTCGGATATTCTGCATAATGGAACTTTTTTTTCGTACGCCACTGACATTATATGATACATATTTCTAAAATAACGGCCTCTTAGTAACAATTTTGATCTCTTGTAATTTTGCTCTAACTATGACAGTTTTCGAGATATTGGCCGTTGTTTCTCTGACAGTGTAATGTCGTTATTATAATTTTTTTTTCTCGAAATTTCTTTATGACTTATAAACGAACGCTTAGATTTTTTCATGTTTGGGGGATAATGCCTATTAATTAAGGCGCATAAAACAAGCGGTAAGAATGTTCAAAAACTTGCACAGTGGCGGGGTGGAAGGGGTGCTCCACCCCTTTCGTAAACAGAACTTCTACGCCAAAGACTATTTAAAAAAACTGTTATTTTCATTATCTACATACAGTTTAACAAAAATAATGTCCCTTCTTCTGTTTCGAAATTCCTGTGCGTTTCCTAGTTATTTTGATTTTTAGTGTTTGATGTGGTACTAAATTAAGTAATTTATTTATTAGCAATAATAATTATCGGCTAAATATTTAATTCTTTCAACGAAACCTACCTAAATATGGTTTGTTAAGGATTCTAAAAAGCCGAAATCTCTTTCCAAGTAATTACAATTACAAAAAAAAACATTAGATGAACATTGATGTTAATGTTTATGGAGATATAAACATTTTTGAATTTATAGCAATATTTAATTAACAATAATAATTGTGGAATAAATAACAATTGTTAGCAATAATGATTTATAAATAACAATTACAAGAATTAATAACAATAACACTAGTACCTACATACATAAAATTAGATACTTTGTTCAAAATGTAAACCGTTCTTCTCAATACACATTTCACTGCGACGTATCATAGAACGTCTTAAGTTAACTAAATGATGCACCCTTATTTCATTGCAAGCATCTCTAATGCGATTTTGAAGTTCCTCTAGTGTATTAACCGGAGTGGTATACACTATTTCCTTAATGAATCCCCACACAAAAAAGTCAAGTGGTGTTAAATCGGGGGATCTGGGAGGCCACGCCACTGGACCTCCACGACCTATCGACCTCCCTGGATAGTTATTGTTTAGCCAATTTCTTACATTTCTGCCATAATGGGTCGGGCACCCATCAAGTTGAATCCAAGACTGTCTTCTTAAATTCAAAGGAATGACTTCCCATATATTACCATGGTGTTCTTCTAAAAATTGTAGGAAATTTTCTGAATTTACACGTTGTGGCAAGAAATAAGGTCCAAACACGTGGTTGCCGTAAATTCCAATCCAGACATTTGTACTAAATTCATGTTGAAAACTTCGTGGTCGAATGGCATGTGGGTTTTCATGTGCCCATACATGCAGATTGTGAAAATTTACTATACCACGACGAGTAAAACAAGATTCATCAGTCCACAGTATATTGGATAAGAAATCCCTATTATTTTGAATGGAGTTAAGAACCCACCTACAATAAGTAAGTCTTCGTTCAGCGTCACCTGGACATAAACCTTGAACAGGTTGAAAATGATATGGGCGTCTGTGATCCCGTTTTAAAACCCGGGAAATTTTACTTTGGGTAATACCAAGAGCAATAGCAGCACGTCGAGTACTTGTCGTTGGGTTCCTATTAAATTCCCGCAATATACGGTCTCTATCTCGTCCACGGTTGTTCTGTCGGCCCCCGGGTACATTTTTCAAACCCTGGTTAACAAATCGACGGTGGATACTCACAAAAACGGAATGATGAGGTTGTCGTCTATTTTGAAATCTTCTTCGATACTCCCTAGCTGTGTATCTTGAATTCCCATTTGCGAACCCATAAATAAAATGAATGTCGGCTTGTTCGCTATTTGTAAATGTAAACGGCATGTTACACTAATTAAAATCTGGCAAATCACATAAAATAACTTTTTAATCTTAAAAATAATAATTAATAACAGTGAAAATATTCAAGATGAAGCAAAATTGTTTGTAGATAAACTTGTAATACGTCAAACTGTCGTTTCAAAATATGACATAATGCTTACTTGTTTTCCAAGGAGTATAATATTTTGTTGCAATTATTACGTACAGTTACAAATACGCTAGTTTTAAATGGAAATTATTTAGCAAACAACAACAAAAATTGAACCAGAAATTGGTACATGCACAAGTTTAATAAAACTTAAAGGAAATTTTTAAGACTTTTGGCAACTGCACAAAAATCTATTGTATTGTAAGTACATTTGTAATTTAACAGATTTCAACATATAAAAGTATTGTATTTGAGTAAGGCTTGATATAACAAATATTTATTTTGACTACATTGGAAAAAGATAAAGAATAAGAGATTTCGGCTTTTTAGAATCCTTAACACACCATATTTAGGTAGGTTTCGTTGAAAGAATTAAATATTTAGCCGATAATTATTATTGCTAATGAATAAATTACTTAATTTAGTACCACATCAAACACTAAAAATCAAAATAACTAGGAACCGCACAGGAATTTCGAAACAGAAGAAGGGACATTATTTTTGTTAAACTGTATGTAGATAATGAAAATAACAGTTTTTTTTAAATAGTCTTTGGCGTAGATGTTCTGTTTACGAAAGGGGTGGAGCACCCCTTCCACCCCGCCACTGTGCAAGTTTTTGAACATTCTTACCGCTTGTTTTATGCGCCTTAATTAATAGGCATTATCCCTCAAACATGAAAAAATCTAAACGTTCGTTTATAAGTCATAAAAAGAAAATTCGAGAAAAAAAATATAATAACGACATTACACTGTCAGAGAAACAACGGCCAATATCTCTAAAACTGTCGTAGTTAGAGCAAAATTACAAGAGATCAAAATTGTTACTAAGGGGCCGTTATTTTAGAAATATGTATCAGATAATGTCAGTGGCGTACGAAAAAAAAGTTCCATTATGCAGAATATCCGAAGTACCCGAAAAAAGTAACATCCACTATAGTATTTTCGACAGGAACAATACAACATGTTGATCCTATGCAGGTTAAGATATGTGTAAAATATTTAGTGAATATATCATTCCGTTCAGAAAATATTACACATTAATATAAAAAAAAATTAAATTTTAACACCCTGTATCTTCCTTAAGAAGCTAGATCGGCCATATCTTTATAGGCACTTTTCTTTTTAAAAACGTGCGTTCTATCCCCTGTTAAAGTTTGTCTACAAAAAACTGACTCACCCTGTATTTCCTAAACTGAAAGCAAGATATGTAAAAATAAACCGCTGAAAGTTGATGCCAAAAATTATCTACATCTTTGTGTACTACACATGATATAAATCTAGATTTTTGGACGCTATTTATATCTTCAACTTGTTATCACGTTCATTAAACTTCGTAATTTATGCCCTCCAAGTAGCCATAAGTCAATCTTATGGGTACGTGACTTGGGAAGAAATCTCCTCTCGTCAAAATGGAGTTTATAGATTTAATTTGGTATGCTAATATTTAAATGTGTTTTATTTGAGATATAACATATATATATATATATATAACATATATATATATATATATATATATATATATATATATATATATATATATATATATATATATATATATATATATATATATATATATATATATATATATATATATATATATATATATATATATATATATATATATATATATATATATATATATATATATACCTATATATATATATATACCTATATATATATATATATATATATATATATATATATATATATATATATATATATATATATATATATATATATATATATATATATATATATACCTATATATATATATATATATATATATACCTATATATATATATATATATATATATATATATATATATATATATATATATATATATATATATATATATATATATATATATATATACCTATATATATATATATATATATATATATATATATATATATATATATATATATATATATATATATATATATATATACCTATATATATATATATATATATATATATATATATATATATATATATATATATATATATATATATATATATATATATATATATATATATATATATATATATATACCTATATATATATATATATATATATATATATATATATATATATATATATATATATATATATATATATATATATATATATATATATATATATATTACTTCCTTGTATTGAAATATTATTAGTTTTTAGAATATGTAAGCAATATCTGAGTAATAATAAATCACTGCACTGTACAATCGGAAACGTTTCAAGGAAATCTTACATTGTTGTTTGAACATTTTGTAGGTAGGGTGTTAACAAAAAAACACGGCATACGGACGGACAGACGGACATTTTGAAAGATGCTACAAATTAATGAACACAATGATACAAAAAAATTTGCTCGACGAAAATGGGCGATTTTAGGTTTTCCCGATCAAATGCAATATACTCTGCAACCTTCGTAGCGAAGAGTTACAATAATAAGTCTGCGATCGTACATGATACATAGGTACTCTCCGATGCATCGTCTGAATGACGAAATGTACAGGAAGAGTAATAAACTAAGACTATTACTGTTCTTGTAAAGCCGGCATACATTCTAAATATCTATGATATTTATTTTTAGACGCACATTTAAATAGAATATGGGGCAATAAAACAAGAAACAAACATGCAATGTAGACCGATTTGAAAACGTGTAGTAATAACTAAAATATCGGTGAGTTATAAGCTGTACTCACACTATACAAGGTGAATTTGAAATACATGCATATTTATATTACAATACATATTTAAATCTGTTAAGCTTCATAACTTTTAACAAATGGCAAAAATAGTAATTTGAAAAATATGTCAAAACGATCGCCGAAAAAAAAATGTTGAAGATTAGAATAAAATATATAATCTGCATCATATGGTTTGAATGTCAATTAACGCGCACCAATTCACTAGGTTACTAGGAATTACCTTACCTACCTACCGCGGTGGTAGGTAAGCAATTGACATTGTTAAAGCAGGTGTGTGTGCATTCCAGACTGACAGTATGCATTTCATTGTTGCCACGTATTGAAGCATTAATATTAAGTGTATTGAAATAGACCGTTTATAGCATTGATTGTTATTTTTGTGTGTATTAGTGTATCGATCCATATTTAATTGAAAATGTATTTTTATCAGATACAGAACTAACTTGATATAGTGGTAATATACGGAAAAGCAGGCAAATAATGCGATTTTTTCTCCTGTAGTGCAGTAGGATTAATATGTATTTGGAAGGGTGCATGATTTCATGCGTCGGCGTCGATGAAAAAAAGCATCTATTGGAAATCATGGTCTCCATTTTGCACAATAATTATTGTAGTAAAAATTTGGTAGTATCTACTTATAATTTACTATATTTATGCGAACCGTGGCAACATCACGATTATAAAGCGGATTCTGAGCGACGCGACGGCAATAAAATATATATAATATGTTCGGCAAAATGCCATTCGCATTATCGACTTTCTCATTTGGGTAAACGGATTTATATCACGTGTAGAACCCAAAGGTGTAGATAATTTTTGGCATCGACTTTTGGCATCGGCGGTTAATTTTTACAACTCTTGCTTTTAGTCTGGGAAATATATCATGATTATACTCTTGTGTAGCTGATTTCTAGTTTAAATTTACACATAAAAAAATAAATATAGCGTTCTCCAACGCTGGAACAACACGTGGACGATAATTCAGCAATAGACAGCCCATTTTAAGTAATAGACAACGTTGGAGATCGCTAAATTTATTTTTTTTATGTATAAGTTTAAACTAGAAATTAGCTAGCTACACAAGAGTATAATAATGATATATTTCCCAGACTAAAAGCAAGAGCTGTAAAAAGTTAAAAAGTAACCGCCATAAAGTATGTTATTATTAATATATATATATATATATATATATATATATATATATATATATATATATATATATATATATATATATATATATATATATATATATACATATATATATATATATATATATATATATATATATATATATATATATATATATATATATATATATATATATATATATATATATATATATATATATATATATATATATTTGACTACTTAGCCCAGGAAACAAGATAGTTGCGTCATAACAACGCGTGAAGCAATTTATTAACATAGTTGCAATATTGTTTCAACTACCGTTAAACTACTGAAATTATAAACTGAAGTTGGTATATATGTTCCATTATACATTAAAAACTGAAGTTGTCATATATTATGTTCCATTATACATTAAAAATGATAAATCTACAAAATGCTAATAAAGTTTGGCTCGGATTTTTGAGAACGGAATATATTTGTCCACTTAAAGTCTTTTAACTGTAACTCAAAAACTTTACATTTTTAGTATTACGAGTATGTACACATAATACGATTTTTTATAGAGAATCAAATTTTCTATCGAAATGGCTCCATATAAAGTCAAAAAACATTTTTTTCAGTAAAATAAAAAAAAACGAAAAATATATTTTATAGAGTGCGTTAGAAAAGTAACGAATACATTCAATATTTGTTAAGACTGACATTTCTATCTAAAATCCTGGGACACGTCGATCTTTATTTTTAATTCAGCTTATTTTGATGTAATGTATAAATATAAAAAAAATATATGGGAGAAATATACTTTCCCGGCAGATTCTTATAGACGAACTCTTTATGAGTTCGGCGATATAGCACACTTTATATTTATTTTGAGACACAGAGGTTTAAACGAATTAATAAAAATTTAATCATGACAACTCTACGAGTACACAAAACTACCATACTGCTGGGACCTCGCTGGAGATGGCGTATTGAAAGCGAGAACCTTGGAAATGTGGCCAAGGGTCGGTCGCTGGTGAAAATTTCATCCGAATCGGATGAGTGGAAGTGAATGGCGGTTTTCTGCGGGCGACGCGATCGAGTTTTGCGTCCGAAAATTTGGTTTCGCATTTATCATCCTGGCGAGACTCTACTTTAGAAGTGCTATAGGTGGGATATCTCGGGTTGTGTCAGAGATATTGCCACGAAATTTGGACAGCGTATTTCGGCTGTTGAGAAGTAAAAACAGGCCGAGTGGAATTGTGCTCGGACCTGCGGGAGCGGCTCCAGATGGGGGCGGCGATTTTAAGAGGTAATGGTGCGATATATGCGGTGTTGTAGAAAATATCGGCACGAAATTTGTGTGACGGCATGTAACCTTAAAGGGAAGTTCGAGGTACCGGCCAAGTTGGGCTCGGACCTAGGGGAGCGGCATCAGATGGGTTTAAGTGGGGAAGTGAGCGTATAGTGGGCACGCTCAGTTGGATCTCTGGTTGTGGTAGAGATATCGGGACGGGGGTGGTTTCATACGATGGGGGACATCACTAGGGACCTCCTGGTTCCCATGGCATCTCTGGTGCTCAGGGGCGTCGCTATGGCGTCGCGACGGCAGCAACCTACTCAAATAATATAACCGTAGACTTAAAATATATTGAAAAATTAAAAAATATTCTGTAATCTAAACTAGTCATTGTTATATGAGTACTTATTTAATTTTTTTAATTTAATTTAGGGTGACATTTTCATACCAAATCTCACTATGGTGCTTGATTTATTAACATGGTATTTATTTTTCAAGCACTAGGGAGATTTAGTGAAAAATGTTTTAGGTACTTAGATTTTGATGCTAATTCATTTACTATAATGGTAGCTTTTAGAGGGTAACTTATATAAATCCTAGAACTGAGAACAAATTTAATCAGAATATATCGAAATATAATGTGCAAGAATATCTCCTTTTTAGCTACCTCGCCATTTAACTATAAATATATACGAAATAATTAGGTACTGCTTCCATGAATTTAAAAAGTATTTACAAAATCTGAAATATTTTCTGAATAATATTTACACACATTTGTTTTTCAAATGCAGCTTAATAGATTCTAATAACATCTTGCTATACATGCATTCTACTTAAAAAAATTATACAAAACATTAACATAGCTTGTTTATAGCTTGTTTAATACATTATTCATTTTGAAATCACTTTAAAAAAAGATTTATTTTTTTGTCCTAAAGCGAAACTGCTTATAATGAGACAGGCCAATATTAGCAAGCAGAAAGTTAACCTTGATAAATATTAAACCGAACTAAATTTATTAAAGCTAATTTATTATAAGACACTACCTAGCCTATCTAGTGTGTATTATCTAGAAATTAGGCTTCAATCGTCCTTCAGTCAAATTATGTTCCTGCTATGATTATCATAGTGATATATTATTCGACAATACCAAAGAATCTAATTATGCCATTAAATATGATAACCAAAAAATATTTTTTTAAATATTCTGCGGCGATTGTTGGCGACCATACATAAATGCATGATATTCTCGAAAAAATTGAAAAGAATGCCTAAAAGGTTTCATTATTTTTAAATGATGTCAGTTTACCTTTAAATATTTCGCTGATCCACTACCCGCTCCACTGCAGTCAGGCGCGCTTTACTCCAATGTTCCGACGCGTGTTAAACCATTTTAACATCATTTTAACATACAAGTAGAATATACAAATTTTAGATAATGTTCTGAATTTTTCAAAACCGCTGTAAAAATGACGATCGTACCACCGTATGATCAAAATTGATTACTAGCATAAAGGGCCAAAAAAAATTAATTGTAGCAAAACTATGCGTCCCACAAATCGGGGTTTTTGCACAAATATTTTACGCGCTTAAAGTTACTCTTACGCGTAACACGGACGCCGTAGCTTGAACATCGCCTTCTATCTAGCTGCATTTCTGGTAGAGCTCATTTTGTAGGTTCTTCAATTCTCTACAACTCATGTATTGTAGTCAAAACAATTGCACTATTAGTTATTGCTAGAAACTCAAAAAACATTTATTTGTGCATTTTTTAGTTTTTCGGGCGCCATTTTATTATAAACAACAATTGGCTGTTTAATTTATATACGGCTTCATCATCTATGTATTATACTTTAAAACTCTACAAGGTTCGTTATTATTTTATATATTTTTTATACCTATTATGTTTTAACGCTCTAAAAAACCTCTGTAGCTTGCCTTAATTGGTATTTGAGAATGTGTTCAATTTCAGTAAAAAAAAATTAAAGCCAAAAACTGATTTTGCTTATAGACTTTTAGTCATCCCAGTATCAAATAATATTTTAACGCATGTAAAAATATAGTAGGCACTTCTTTTATCTCTAAGGCAATCACAGTTATCTCTTAAGGCAATTATCTAGTGTCAGTGGCGGATTTATGTGGGAACTACAGGAGCTATAGCCTCCCCCCCCCCATGATCGCCCAAAATGGATCTCGATTTGATGGTATGTAATGTTACTTGCTCTTGAATGTATCATTCCAGCACACTTCAACCAATATGAAGGTACAAAAATATTAGCTCTAGCAATATATACGACCAAGATTTGCCCAGATAGGTTATGGAGTTTTCTGAATAAAAAATTTGGAGGTAAAAGTGCTACGGGCAACACACATTTCCAAAAACTGCCTTTGACGCGCTAAAACTGCAATGAAGTGTTTTTTTCCAAATAGGTATAAGAGTGTTGCTTCACATATTTACTGTTTTGCCTGTAACAACAGCAACTGCGGAAAGAAGTTTTTCGGGTTTGAGAAAGCTCAAAACTTATCTCCAAAATACAATGGCTAAGGCGAGATTGAATGGTTTCGCACTCGCTAATATAAATTCGTCGCGGAATCTTGATATCAATGAAGGAGTTAATAGTTAATAGGGGTTTTTATAAAAGGAAACCACGTCGGCGTCGGCTACAAATGACAAACAGGAATTAAATAATGTATTTTTATGTTTTATCACTCTGTTTTAACTCTTTTAATTATCAGATATTGGCACCAAAATATTGGTATCATTGTACAGTGGCAATCCAAAGACAGAGACTCTGAACTCTGAAGTAGGTTCAGAGATAATCTCTACTTGAAAAAAATCACAATTGCCAAAGGTGAATTAAACATTACAAGATTGCCACCTACAGAAGATGCTGCTGTTCATCATCTTCTCCGCGTACATTTATAATGTCTTTGTTGGGAAACTATGAACACTAAAATTACCAATCCTAAAGAGTGGGGTAGAAAACCACCTACAGACTGCAGCCCATAACATGTGAAATGAGCCCTGCACCAGAGTTATTACTAAACATAATCCGCTGCACCTGCAAAACGGATACAAATGATCCGTATCCGTGTGGTAGTGGTAGTTGTACGTGTCGACGTTATGGTATGTAATGTACTGAGATATGTTGTAGCTGTTCTGGTAGAGACTATGCGCAAGCAGTACACTACAAAAGTGAAGGAGAAACTGAAGAAGACTAACTAGATTTAGCTTTCCTCTTATGTAAGAAGTAAGACGAAATACATATGCATTAAACATATATATATATATATATATATATATATATATATATATATATATATATATATATATATATATATATATATATATATATATATATATATATATATATATATATATATATATATATATATATATATATATATATATATATATATATATATATATATATATATATATATATATATATATATATATATATATATATATATATATATATATATATATATATATATATATATATATATATATATATATATATATATATATATATATATATATATATATATATATATATATATATATATATATATATATATATATATATATATATATATATATATATATATATATATATATATATATATATATATATATATATATATATATATATATATATATATATATATATATATATATATATATATATATATATATATATATATATATATATATATATATATATATATATATATATATATATATATATATATATATATATATATATATATATATATATATATATATATATATATCACTCCTATCACCTATTTTTTTTTTGCATATATCTACTGTACTGTATAGGTGATAATAGCATCTAATACCACATTTCTAGGGAATTTTACTAAAAATGCATGAGCCTCTTGCTTATCTGACGCGTCCCAACCAGCTTTCAATTTTCCGTTATCGATAAAGATTAGGTAATTTAAAGCTAAATAGAAATATGACGTTAATAATTTACTTTGGTATTATAACACATAATGTTGCAACTACCTATTATGAGAAAAAATGCAACTCACACCACCGGAACGCTTCTCACAATGCCAAAACTAAATATGAATACACCGTAATTATTCCATATTTAGAGGCATTTTAATAATCACTTGGTCAATTACTACTAACAAGGGAACATAAAAACCAAAATAAAAGTCGGGTTCCTTTATAAAATGCTTGGACGAAGATTAACTGCCATGTTGCTTTCATGTATTATAAATATGTTTAAATGCCAACAAATTTAAATCGTTTTACTTTTCATTCCGCGTATTTCTTTAATTGTAAAAGTCTTTATTCATACCTAGTGAACTTAAAACAGAAAGTTCCTTCGTTTTACACGCAACGAGAAATGATTTTAAACTGTATAATTAATATGAATTGAACACACCTGTTACCTGTTAATAAGTTAAGGTTGTATTAATTTAATGCATTAAAATAATGATTGATCGGCTCGCGTGCTTTTTAATTACTGCTTAGTTGGTTATTACTTAATACATTCTCGTCCGTTGCTGTTAAACGTCTTAACGGGTTTCTCGGTTTTAATATAGTTGTTGAAAATATAAATATGAATACTATACTTACATAGGTCTATTCGTGTAATTCTCTAAATTATTCAAAATTTTCATTTGATTCCCAAATTTCCAAATAAAATTTCCATTAATTTAGCGAAATATTCGAAATAATATTTCATTTATAGCATGTCCTTTTATTGTGATTTTGTCGGACACCTAGTCAGGTCGATAACTACCTTTTACCTATACCACAGCATCAGCATAGATACAATATGTATGTTATGCTGTGCCTATACTATGCATACATTTATTTTAGATGCCCTTCAATGATTATACCTGGCTACCCCTCTTGGCCCATAACTTTTCTAAAATATATGCATGTTAATATATCTTGTTAATAAACTAATAGGAAATATTCCAACAACTTAAATTTTAACAACTTATAAATTTTATAAATTTTCTGTTTGCAAAAAATCACAAATGTTTAAAAAATCCTAAAAATTATCAAATTTTCATTTGATATACAAACTAGAGCAAAAAATTTGCGGCATTTTACAAAGAAAACCCGTACCAATTACTAGAAAAGCGGTAAACCACATCACCATGCAATATAAAAGGATATATAGTGTACGTCCGTCTTCCGGTCATATTTATTTGTTTTTTTTCTCTGATAATAAAATGCCTACACTTTTACCAAGAGAAACTTAAAACAAATTTAAAGTCTTATAATAATAATAATACGCATGCGATGCTTTGCAGTGTTCCGAAAGGCTTTAACGTTGAGACTATAGTGCTTTCGTTTGATATGCAAACTAATGGAATGCGGGGCTCAGTGGCGCGCGCCATTATCCTAATATAGGAAATAAAATAAAAAACAATAAGTGAGTGTAACTATATGTACAAATAATAACATATCCCGCAAAATGGTAAATTTATTATAAATTTTACTAACAGTCTTACCTATACTAATAATAAATAACCTAACCACGATCTATCCTAGCAAGGGGCGCTCTTACCTCCTCGTGGTCCTTGCTGGGCAATAGCAATTTAATTTCTTTCTATTATTTTAAATTGTTATTGGCTAAATTGAGCACTAAGTTGTACACGCAGCATGCAAAATATTTTCTATATGTTCTAAATTAAAAACTAAATATTTTTTTGGCTTAAAGTTTTGCACATATATGAATATGACATAATAAGACATCTTTTGAAGTCACTTCACCCTGGTTGCGCATGATGATACGCCACTGAGCAGTAAAGCTAGTAAATCGCCGGCTTGTTCATGTCTTCGTGTCTTCTAAGTGAGCGAGAAGGGATGTGGGATTTATATGAGTTGAAGAGGTATAGCGACCGATATGGTAAGCCGCGGACTGGAGACCCTAGCTCTATTCACAAGAAATTGTGGCGATATACTTACACTAAATATCCTTTTGTATTGCATAGTGAGGTGATTTACCGCTTCTCTAGTAATTGGTACGGGTTTTCTTTGTAAAATGCCGCACAATGTGTTGCTCTAGTTTGTCAAACGAAAATACTATAAATGTATTGTACCATATATATTTATATAATTCCACAAAACTTTTGACTTGCCATAAGTACGAGTATCTGGAGTGGTTAAATAATTAATTACATTATCATAATTTACATAATCTGAAATCTAGATTATGTAACGTACACTGCATCTAAAATGGGTTTTACAGGCTTTAATTCGACAATTTAATCAAGCTGAAATCAACCTTGTGTGGCTTGTTCATTGACAATATAATCATCAAATCACCGCAGAACAAAAAGCAAAGAGCCCTTTATTATCGTGAACAATTCTCGTCGAAATATCACAACTCATGTGCAACAATAACCCCGCGGCTTCTAAGCGGTTTCCACCTGCCATGCATACAATACGTCACAGCACAAAGCTATAGCAGACATGGGGCCGCGGCCCCTATCCCGAGGCACTCCTCGTCTATACGCCCACATCGCATGCATGCACACGACTGCATATCAGGATAAGTATCGTAAATTGTCCAGATAGGAAATCACAGCAAATATCTCGGCATTGTTTCATCTAGAAGTCACTACCTTTTACTTAAAGATGAGTTCGTGACTAATAAATTTATTGTTTAGTTAATATATATGTATGGCTTCTTCTTTCGATAAAATGTGTGTATCGAAGTCTTCTGGTAATAAATCATAACAGCTTCAATATTGTTTGGAGATAAACGCTATATAGTTGCTACATCTATTATATTTATGTACTATTGTAATATACAATAAAATTTGTATGGTTAAATCGTGTAGATAGGGTGGCGGGTTTTATGTTTTATGATACGATTTATTTTACACTTATCTATATAGATTCCTTAATTTATTTCGTACCAACGATATATGAAGGTATATCATATATAGTTGTTCTTAGTAATAACGAGATTCTTAGTAATAATGAGTACCTATGTACCAACAGATGCATCTTTATTATAGGTGTCTAGAACCTTAGTTAATACCTTATAAATCAATATAAATTTTCTGAGTATTTTTTATCGGCAAGTGATACAACGTATAAATTCACGGTAGTTTAGTTCAGTCAACAAAAATTTGTTGTAGTATAACTGAAACTGTACTACATACAGAGAAATATACTGAGCGTTCTTCGTGTGCTTTAATCTCGTATGATCCTGAATGACTGCCTGCCTGCAACTTGCAATAATTGAAAGGTACATGTTTCCGCTATATGATAATTTTTATAGGCAATTTAAATATTCAGTCAGGATTTTTTTATAGGCTGTTTAATTGGTCATTCAGAATAGGTATCCAGTTGTTGCATGCTTTGTTCAGGAAAATAAAATAATGACAACAGTTGCAGTTGACTGCAGTTACTGTATGATCACAAAAATAAAATAATAACAACAAAAATCAAGGGATAACTGAAATCAAAAACCAAGTATAAAATACCAAAGTTCCTCTCTGTCAGTTTCTTTCGACTGCGCTGTGAAACTTGAGAGACCACTTTAAACCGAGCTCTAAACACAACTGTAAACACTCAAATCAGTTGTATTTTTTATATGTCCACGAGATAACTCATTTGCAGAGTCAATTTTAAGGTTTTCGATACAAGATTTTTCTAGTTAACACCCTTGAAAATGGCCAGGTCGGTCTAATTCGATAATTTTTGCAATTAACTGAAATTAAAATAAATAAAAATTCGATTTTGCTACGCCTCTGTTCCTTATGAAAATTCTGATATCGGAAAAAACACTTTACGCCTCATTTTAAGTATGTAGTACCGTTTTCGGGTGTGTAAGATAATTTTTAGAAAATTCATATTCTTATGGGTAAGGGTACTTTTTTACCCCACTTCATTCAAAAAATCGTGTCTCTTTTATTTTCACAGGCGGTAGCTTCGACCCTTATACTTTTATGTATAGGATAGATGCACGATCAGAAAAGGTTATGTACGTTGGCACAATATCTGAAACGGTTTAAAAGATACGGGTCGGGAAAATGGAAAATTATAAATTTTACTTTTTCAAAGGTAACTCGAAAACGAACGGTTATTGGTAGTTATTGGATCCTGCGCGGTTGTTTACATAGGATAGGGGTATTTGTTCGTCTGTTTGTCGTCGTAAGACCTTGCGGAGATAAAAACCGTAAGACTTTGTGGAGAAAAATAAATTTGGATATAAAAATCTGAAAAAATTTGGAGACGCGTAAAATTATGTGAGAATTGATACGCCCCATGTTTCCGCCATGTTTCATCCATTTTACCCTAAAAAGTATTTTCTATATCGGAACTGAAACGCGCGGTTCATTTTATTCATTTTCTGATATATAAGAACGTTCTTACATATATTATATAAATTTAAAGGTGTACTGTTTGTAACATTGAAATATGAGACACAAAAACCCGCGCAAAAAAACCCTCATTACATGGATAAAAGGAGCCGCCGACCCCGTTTTGTGGTAAAGTGGGGGGTCAACAATAACTATTTGAAATAGCTGTACAGTTAAGTAATATAGTTATTCTTTTATTTAGTGTATTATTTTGGTGGATTTTGTGTTAAAATTGATTAATTAGTAGTATTCTATCACAACAACTTGTTGAATGAAAACGCCTTTATAGTGACGATTTTAGCTTGCTGTGAGAAAAGTTATACTGCCTCGATCTCCCATGCGGCAATTGTGGGTATCCTTTGAAAAGGATACCCACAATTATACGTTTAAAAAAGGATACGTTTCAAAAAGTTTATATAATTCTGGGTCCAACGGTTGAGGACAAAAATTTTTTTTTAAATATTTTTTCAGTTTTTACCTCCGAAAAATCGATTTTACTACGCCGCTGTTTTTTTAATGAAAATTTTGATATCTGTGAAATATGATATACGAATCTATGATATACGTGAAATTTACGTCTCATTTTTAGTGTGTATTTCCGTTTTCCGATTTATAAGATAATTTTTTTGTACATTCAAATTTTTATAGGTGTAAACCTTGAAATTTTTTTTGTTTAAAATATTTGTTATTACCAATAAGAAGTATTATGAAGTATGAAGTACAAATAATACACTAGGTAGTAGGTGTAATTCAGTATAGACGCCACTGGATCGTTAAACAGGCGTGGTTTAACTTTTGCAGAGTTGGGCCCAATAGAGTTACTAAGCCAGTTTGTTGCCTATGTACAATGTACATGTTAGAAAAATGTACTCTATATACTTGTACTTATACATAATTGTTGTCATTGTAGCACTAAACAATATTTAGAACATCTAGGTTTGGTACCTGTCTTCACTTCAAAATAATAAACTAGAGATGAATAATAACACAATAAAAGCGCACGATACTTGACTCCCAAATCAATATGTAAAAATAAACAATAATACATTGACGTCAAGCGTCAATTAATATGGCGGTTCTGATGTTCCAATCGTTTGCCAGAATTTCTAATTATGTTATAATATTTAACAATTTTTGGAATGGTTTTGAAATGTGTAGTTACCTATAGAAGGTGTTAGAATCCAATGCCAACAGTAATAAAATCGACGCATTTCCTATTGACATCATTGTTCATATTTCTGGCGAGCATCCATCGCAAATATACAGATGAGGCATTTCCATTTACGATGGGGATGATAGTTATCACCAGCCAAATATCCCAGGGGATAGTTTTTTTTATTACACAGCACTCATAAAAGTCATCATAAAACAATATTGTCAAAATATAACGAGGTCTTACAGCAATTTACCGTTTATTCTTATCACGACATTTCCTCTTTACCACCTAATGATCACGCGAATCCGCTGAGCTGCTGAAATTTCAGGTCAATTACCAGCGGACGAGGAAGCCCATAAAAATTGCATTAAAATCTTATTAGAATGCAATTCGACTGCTTGTTATTTATATATATATATATATATATATATATATATATATATATATATATATATATATATATATATATATATATATATATATATATATATGAATTTATGAATATTTTATATAATTTATAGTAAAATGTATAATTTATCATGATCTTGCAGCAAGGCAACTTCATGATAACGTGGCCATATTCTACATAGAACTAGACATTTTGGATGAAATAAATAAATATTGCAAAAATAATTGATGTAACAAGAACTAAGTTCCGTGATTAGCTTATTTATTATTAAATATTTTATATACATTTCCGATTTTTCTTGAAACAGTGAATTTTAATATTAGCAGCACTTCGCTAGTTTAAACAACTCAGCAAGAGTTTGAAGTTTTCCCGAAAAGTCCATTATTTTTTTTACTTTTTAGTTTTTTAGAGTTTGGGTGTAAGGGCCTCGAAATTTTTTTAGCCCCAGGAACCTCCAGCCAATCAGCTTAATCCGCCTCTGATGTGCTGATAATATTACTACATAGGTAAAGTGCATACGAACTCAATTGAAACCGCATAAAAGTAAAAAGTCGGCAAAACAAAGCCGCCCATGCATACTGCCGGCATCTCCTTCGAAGACGGCCGCTTTTGTTTTACAAAGACTTGCCGAATTTTTATGCGGTTTCAATTGAGATAGTATGTACTTTACTGCTTTTTCTACTTGTTTGTAATATTATAGTATTATAGATCTCATCGCATATAGGTAGTACCTAAAAGCGTTCAAAGGTTTAACGAAGTTTAGGTCATAAATCTATCCTTATATATATTTGTGCCATCATGTCCGCATCGCTGACGACGGACAGTAATGAGTTTAAATGGTTTGGATTGCTTTAAAACAAATAAATAAATATTTTCCGCCTTTTTCTAGGCTAATTTCTTTTCTACAGTAGAAAAATAGATACTTACATAAGAACATGTAAACCGATTTCGCCGGGGGAACTGATTTCGAACCGATTTCGAAGGGACTAATTATTAGTCAAGTCGTCTCAGAACTTTCAATAAACATGACTATGCCATTACATTCATTTTATGAGGAGAAGTAAATGATTATTCATGTAAATTGTAAGTATGTTAGTATGGTTTAATTCTGTGCGAGTTTCGTACGGCGTAGATAACATTAATCCATTTCAATCGACGCGACCTGGAGATGACATTGTCGCATGGAAATGAGTAAAAACTTATGGTGCTTGAAGTATTAGGTACCGTAGTTATTTTTGCCCTGAACAACATATCAATTAGTGCGATCCCCTCTTATATTGGTAGACATTTTATTAAACAGATCATTGTAGTTAAAGACACGATGCAACAATATTAAACGGCCGCGCAAATAGTTTACAGCTAGAAATATGGGAATGTGGTCATGTCAGTGAAGACAAACTTCGACACTAGCGGCGCCATATGTACACGCGCACGGTGTCTTTGGAAGCGAGGCTTATAACCGTTAAATATTAATAATAATAACATATACATAGTCTTCCACGACCACCAACTCACTACAATGTTCGTTATAGAGTTTTCGGCTCCAGCCGAAAAGAACATTGCCTTGAAAGAGGGGAAGAAACGGACAAAATATCGAGATTTTCTCTCCGAACTCCGCAGGCTGTAACGCAGGTTATTCTGTTTAAATAGTGGGTCTTATTATTGGCTCTCTCGGAGGTATGCGACAATGACTGCTCTCAGAATTGAGAACCATCCCGGCATGCCGCCAATCGGCAGAAGTCATAGCTGAGAAGATAGCAGAAGGCCGTCATACTTGGCTCGTGTGTCTACTCAGAACACATGAGTTGCGGCCTCAATGACTGCTTCTGACGTGGGGAGTGGTCGTTGAGTAACGAGGCTGGCGAGACTCTGTGGGCCAGTCGAGGGCCAGGGGGACGGACTGACCAGAACCAAAAAAAAAATTAATAATAACAATATTTTATTAGCCAAGAAAAATATTCTTTCAAAAGAAGTCTTAAGGCCGTTCTGCTCCATACCTAATGGAAATATTTTTACATCTGTTGCCCATTCTGTACAAGTAGTGAAAATGGTATTGAAAAATATCAGTACATGATCATAACTGGATGATCAGCAATCAGGGAAAGTATCCGTGTTTTTCGTGCCAGTGGGGTAGCAGAGACAGGTGACAACATTGGGAGAAAAAGAATTGGCCTAAGAGGAAACCTAACACCTGGTTAAAAAACGTTATCTATGCAAATTTGGTTAGTCCGCAAAAAATTTTTCCCGCGTATTAAATTAGGATTAATAAAGCAATGTGTAAAAGCTGTAGATAAAACGGGAATTGCTTTAAATTCTTATGTGGAAAATTTCTAAACTTTTCTGAGGGCAAATGACAAATAAGAAATTAATGCAGAACCAACAGTTTGAAGAAGCGATGAGATATTGAAAAGGAATTTTGGATATGCTTTACAAATGTATCAGATTTTTTAAGGACATTATCACAACTATTGGCAACAAAATGCTGGATAAGTTTAAGCAACTTGGTTGTAATATCAGCATAAACATTCATGCATTTGTTCCATGCTCATCTGGACTGCTTTCCAGAAAATCTTGGTACTGTTACAAGGTGAGAGGTTCCATCAAGATATGAAGGAGATGGAAAGTAGGTACAGGGTCAATGGGATGTGGCGATGCTGGCAGATTACTGCTATTTTTTTATGTTTTTATGTTAAAAATGGAGATATTTTCAGAGAAAAAAATAAATTAGAGACTCAAAACTATTTGTGTTGTTGCTTTTTACTATGTTTATTGATATTTATTAAATATATTGTTTATTAAAATAATTTTTCGTTTAGTTTTTAATTTATTCTGATTCTTCAGTTGATCAAAAACCTTACGCAATGGACCTTACGTAATGGACCTTACGTAATGGACACGAACGGAAGCTAGATAATATGAAATCAGCATAAATATCTCACTATAAAATGCTTATCAAACCCAAATCAATTTCAAAAATGTTAAAATTGGTAGGCCTGTGTTATTATTCTCTTAAAATCGAGATAATAAAGAAATCAATTAACTGATATAGAGAATCTTAAAATGCTCTTACAACATACAATAATAATACTCTAAACTATTTGAAAACTGAACGTATATGATGCACCTACTGACCGCGACCTAATCAACATCATTTGAACGATATTTTACATATTGTAGTATAATTGCAGACCATTCCATTCAAAAGTAACACAAACAATTTCTCTATGCAAATTCCTGGACTTAATTCATTTGCACGGTGCAAACGTCTCCCACATGAATAATGGCGCATTGTCCACAGTTCCTTCACATTTCATTCAGCCACGGACGTAGACTATAAAACGAGATGCATACATTATCAAAACGTGTACGTCCATGTTATAGATACGTTCGCCATGGCATCCAATATGGGGCTTTACGCTAACGACGCGACGCACCGTTTCCAAGTTATAATCGAAAAAAACAAAAAAAGCGGGCCTTTTGAAGCGGGCGGGAGCTTTTAATACCTTTACGTCCCAACTATCCTCAATATAAATATAATTAGTTGCTCCGCTTTTTCCTGAAAAAAACGGAGAATATCGCCGCGTCGGCAGCCCGTTGTCGCCGCCAAGGCCGCGACATCCAGGGCTGCGAATGATCCGTATCCATGCCGCTCCAATGTTAAATGCATAGGAACGCAATGTTAAATGTAAATGCAATGTTAAATGCATAGGTGTCGCCTGTCTTTAAATGTTTCTTTCGCTGTACAGAAAAATGTATTTTGTTTAAATTGATTTTTTTTGAGTGTCAGAATATCCGGTATTATATTATGCTAACGTGGATGGTTATAAATAATATGTAGTAATGCTAGATAATATTTGGAAGGAGATAGAAGGAAAACTAAACAGACTTTTGTTTTCTCTTTTTGTGGCTTTCCTCTATTCTGTATATATAAATCTACTCATCATCTTCTTGTAGTAATTTTATCATTATTGTTTATTACTAGCAAATGGCGACATGATACGTGTACCGTGTGTAGGCACAATATGATCTCTTATGGAGGATTATATAAGGTTATGGAGCACACAAATGATCTTTTCTTTTATTTCAATTTCTTTGCATTAAATAAATTATTATATACCTAGTAAAATAAGAAAATACAATAGGAATATAAATAAAAACAGCTAACCTAATAATAAAACTAAATTACACTAACAATATTTTGTTAAGTTCACTTTTCGCTAGTTGACATAATTTAAATATTCGAGAGTATGTTGTAGATATGTACATTCTCTATCATTCGTGATTAGGACTCAGACTAGGCGTCATTTTCTTTTTCGAACGTGCTTTATCTGCAGTTATCGAGTTTTTAGTGTTTCCCTATTAAATAAAGTATTTTATTACTATCCAAGTAGTTTGGGATTCTAGGGGAGATCAGAACCTCAAGAATTAATAGAAATAGAATTGAATGCTGGAGAGACCCACCTTACCAAGATACCTACTTTTAAATCATAGATAAGTATAGTTTAAGTATAAGAGGTGCCACACATTTTTTTTAATGCGATTTCTTTTGTGTTGTATGATCACACTAGTCTGAACCTACACTAGGACAGACATAGGTATTGCTTTATAAGAATTATGTGTTCCTGTGTATGACACCATATATGTGGGGGCAATCAAATTTAAACTTTCACTGGGTTTAGTATCACTATGCAATTTTTGAAAATAGATAGATATTAGTGTACTGTGTTTTGTGTGCTTGATGCGTGAAGAAATTCGCCGAGTAGGTGACACCTGGGTTTTTCCTGTCCCATATTTTTCAAAAATAACGTTCTTTGATCTGTTTGTTGGAATGGTGTGGTTGCTAAACAATAATATTTTATGCGATTTAGAGAAATATAGATCAAATGTTCTCATTTTGTTGCAAATTTAGTCTACGTAGAAAGTGTACATAGTGACTTTTGCCGTAACACAGGTCCTTGGTGGTAAAATTGATAAAAACTGAAAAAAGTGAGAATCTAATGGTTTTTCAAGTATTTTAAATTTAATTTTCATACATATTTATATTGCTTTTAAAATATTCGTATTTACTGCGATATGAGCCGGAGGCAAGGTCTCTTAATCGCAAGATATTCTATTCTTATAAATCGATGCTGGCGTCTCTCAAAAAGAGTTAAAAAATTTAGCGCATCCGTTGATATAATGTAATTTGTACGATTATCCTCTTACGGATAAATAAATCATTCTGTGATTTGCAAGTGACCGTACGCCAAAGAACATTTTATGGAATTCTATTGTAAGTATTATAATTCGGTGGTTTTTGTTGTTTTCCTTCGTATCCAATCCATCATAATGTTTTCACTGTTTGTTTGCTGCGTTTGCGAATAGGCTCAACAAGTGTTAGGGCTTTTTATATAGCTTCTCTTTCCTGAAATACAACCCCATCATACTTCACATCTCTATCAACTACCACATTTTCCAATGGCTCTTGATTCTCCTAGTCCACTTATGTTCTTTTCGTTCAAGTTTCATGAGGTAATGATCCATGAGGTAATGATCCTTGTTCTTTCTATATTAATTTTCCTTCGTATTTACATATAAACCGCCTGGTATAAAAATGGATTTTTTCATTTTTAATTATGTATAATGTATATTTTTCTTCCTTGATATGCGTGTAACCGAGCCGGTCAAAGGTTTTCCTTAAAGTTAGCATCCTCATATTTTGTCAGATGAAAGAATACAATGCGCTTTACATTATATCCCGGGCATATTTTTCTTAAATTATATATTTCTCTGATTTTTTTGTAGAACTTTGGGATTATAAAAAAACGCTATTTTCACTTATAATTGCACAAGGTTTATATTTTATATTTTTTATAGTTTATAGTTTATATTTTACCGGATAAATTTGGATTGTTTGATGAGAAACTGTTGCCTAGAAATTAGACGAGAAAAAACTATTACAAACGCGACACCGAAGGTTTTTAGGATGACAGTTTTTTGAGTCAAATTGCTAAAGGTAACAGTTTAGAATTTACACGGTATCGATACAAACAACGAGTGTAATTCGGCAGGAAAATTTACTGAATAAGAAATTTAGAAACATATGAATGCAAACTTTATTTATAAAACAAAAATAAACACATTTTTATTTGAACTTGATTAAGAAATGAATAAGTGAAAAAATCACTAGCGCATTTGTCACTGTAAAAGTTGCACCTGCAACTTTTGCCGCTGTTAAAGTGATAATTGCACTGTGGCATATGCGATTTTTTATATATAAACTAGCTGACCCGACAGACGTTTTCGTGTCTTATACGGAACGACCCAACAATTATCAACTTTGAAGTAGTCGTTAAGTTTTCTGAAATTATCCAATTTTCTACGCAATTTTCCTGATTTTTCTTTCCGTAATAACCTTCTACAAAGCATTAGAAAACAGATGTGTGACGCCGAACTGACAAAACGTTTAAATATCTAAAATCTTATTGTCCCTTCTGTAGGGTTAATTAGGTTCCCCGGCGGTACGTCTCATAAAATCAGGGACTCTTAAAGATTCGACAGGAAAATCATAAACTGTTATTCCTTGGGTCAGTTGGCAGTTAGAAGTGTCACTTAATTTATGGTTTCCGGTATTGGTAAATTAGTATTCAGTATAATATTAATTAGCTACAAAAGAAAGTGAAATGGCCAAACCTACCCCGAAGATAATATTAGAATAATACTTTCATAAAACGTAGGAGCAGCTAACTAATTAATGCAGAAAGAGTATCTCAGAAATGTCATAATTGTATTGTTTTGGAGAACGAAGGATCTAAGCCTAAGAAGAGTTTTTCTGTGGGGTTTCTCTTCATATGTGTAGAAAACAGGCACCCCACAAATGTTGTTATTATTTATCCATGTCATGTAAAATGTTTAGTTCTTATTTTGCAACCAGACGTCGTTTGCATACGGGAATAGTTTCCGGAGATTATGTAAGGAGTAACGTAGATCCCGTATTATTGGTTGAGATTTTACCCCCGGTAAGTGGTATTACTTAAAGGGGATGAAAGGTCATCCTTTGTCCCGCCCAACGAGGGCTAGACCGATAATCTTAGCCAAAATTATTCAGTTTCCAGTAGGTTTTCATACAGTCAATTCGGGTTTAAAATCAAATAGTTTAGTAAGCAGAAAGTTAGTCAAAATTGTTCGATTAGTCAGATCTACTTAACCCTAGTGATTAGCTTTGTGTCTCATATAGATATGTTTATTATTTGCGCGATGCATCTAGTTTAGTGTCGAAATTTATAGCTTGTTTGGTGTAAACGTTTTATTGTTGTCTTAATTTATTATGTTAAACATTAAATAGATTACAGAACATTACAGGATTAACATCGATACCATGAGAGTACATGAGGTAAGATAATTCCAAATGCATCAATATCAAGATTTCCCCGTCTATCTTTAAAGCATACGCGTCGAACTCAGGACTATGAGATCATGTGTTTATATATGTATGTATACATATTCTTGCTAACCCAAGACACTCCCTTTCATTGTAACATCGTCCAATCCGACCAAAACCCCAGTGTTTACAACATCCCATTATTCGCTATATTTGACATATAATCGGATTATTTCTTTATTCACGAAGTAGTATCTTCTGTAATTCTGAAAGAGTGTCTGTAATTTTGTGAAAAATTCTCCAATTTTCTAGGAGGTTCCACACAACGAACCATGTCCCCGCTTGGGAGGGATGCAGACCACGGGAAGCTTACACGGTCGATCGTGGTGCTGTTATGTGCATCCGATTTTGTTGCCGGCCGTGTTGCCGGCTCAGGTTCAAAAAACGGCTCAGGCTGACTCAGGTTCAAAAAACGAATTAACTAATGAACAATCATTTTCAGATAAGGGAGTTTATGCAAGTAAATGAGGGATTTCACAGAAATGTTACTAGAATCTAGTTATTTCCTTAGTATTGTATAATAAGTTACCTAAAGTATGGTCACGTAGTTTACAAACATTAATGAAGACCCGACCCGCTAGGTATAGTTACGTGAGGTTGTCAAGGATTTTGAAAATATGTATTTACATTGAAATTTAACAATGTTGTATTATTTAATAATAATAATAAAGCAATCTGGTAATATTATGCTCGGCCAGACAAGAAGCCATGTCTTCCAAAAATGGAAGTCATGAACGGGGACTAATTTACAAAAGAACAACCGTTGGGTTACCTTACATTAAACAGATTAGAAAAATTTCTGACAATTCACATGCGGACATTGGGCCCAACGCATTACATGTTATATAATGGTAAATAAAATGTATTATATTATACAATAGTTATTTATGTACCAATGGTATTAAGTAGATGTTTATGCCCTGGGGGTGACGATCCGGGCCAGAGGCCCTTCGTGTTTGTAAGTCGCCCGAGGGCATTCACTACTTAACAACACCCACGGTGCATGCAAACTTTTATGTAATTATTTTATGTCGACGTTGCATCTACAATACATTGAGACATATAGAGAATATTAAGACAAAATCATATAAATCAATTTGATGTTGCTAGGGAAATGCTGTACCTATTTATTAAAATAAACAAACTTAAATAAAACTGTTTTTTTTGTCTTTATATTAAGGGCCGCGCGGGCAGATTGTGTACTATTATATAGTTGGTAACTAAGCAATAAAAACACAATAATGAACTAGTTCAGCATAATTAAATTAAAAGCGTCATTTGACATCGCAAACAAAAAAAAACATTTTTGAATTTAAAGAAAAAATAAGACATTAATACCGATAAAATTTATGAATCCTTCGTCAAACGCCATGGTCGACCATGCCATGCACAGGTTGGGATAAAAAGTGCCTAAATCTAACAAACTCCTGCTTTATCTGTTTTTATTTGCCTGTTTTGTGTCTATATTTAGCCTGAAGATGTGAAGTGAACTGTTATATTAATTATTTAAATATAGCCGTATTAGAGAAAATAGGAATGTATATATAAATAATAATAAGTAGGTACTTGGCGTAGCGGTGTTAAAGAAAGGAATGTCAATGACACAATAATGACTGCAATAATGTATGTTTATCACGTGAATAATTATAATTAATTTTGTATACAATTATCATGACACTTATTAATTTTGAATAAAACATATTGCTGTATATAGTTGTGACCTAATTATTTAATTATCAAGCAATACTATAAGCTATATTTATATCGTGTCCCTTTTGTATGCATTTGGAGATATTAACAATAATATTCTGGAAATACCCAATATATCCACTGAATATATCAACTTGTCAAGTGAATTCAGTTTTACGTCAACAATAAATATCACAAAGCCGCAAGGTAATTCTCACATTTGCGTTGATAATAATATAATATATTGTTAAAAATGGTTCTATATTCCACTGGTATTATTGCTTACTTAGCACAAATTAACAATTATTACTTTAAATTTACAATTATTTTATATTTTTTCATGAAATTCAGGAGTGTGGCTGTTGCTTCTTCGAACGCCGTAACTAGACTCTCGATGTTTGTAGTTTCTACGGATGTACCGTAATAAAGAACAAATGCAACTTCCTGGCCAATCAGGTTGATTCATTATACTTAATTTATTTAATTTCATTTAAAACTATTACACTTTGATTATCATATTATATAATTTTGATTTCTAAATACAGTAAATTCAATATCCCTCGACATTTTATGTTTGGTCCTAGCTAAACTACTCCTAACCCACTCTCGACTCCTAACCTACTCTCGAACCCACTATTTACACTTATGCTTTTACATTAATCCTTTAATTTAGACACAGTTTATTAGTGATCGATATTTTATAATTATTATTATGACTTGTCTATTGCAATTTCACTTGATACAGATTCTTGTGGCGATTAATTATTTAGTTATAACGATATTACGTTTTGTTCAATCATGCGCATAGCTGGTTGGCTTTCCGTTATACTCTGTTCGTTGGTCATACGCACGTGTTTGCTTGCGCTTATACAATAGTCTGTTCGTTAGTTGCAGGCTACTGAATTTAATGTAATTTTAATTTATTGTATTTATTGAATTTGATTGCCTATTTGAGTCCTTTCTTTTTCTTTCTTCCCTCCATATAACAAAAACTCTTGATAACGAAAAAAATGCTCAGTCCCTTGAGATTCGTTATAAAGAGTTGTTATAGTAATTCTAATATTTTTCGTTCCTTTCGTTCGTATTATTAAAACATGTTTTCTACATTTTGTTAGTTCCTGCCATACATTGTTTCTCATATATTATAAAAACGGTTTGACCAAATTTAGGAAAATTATACATCAGTCAGTAAAATGCATATTTTCCAAAAAATTAAAAACATACTTCCACTATAAAATTAAATCTTGAAGCTTCCAAAAGTCGTTTATTTTTTTTTTGAAGTAATATTTTGACGGTTGACAAAGTCCAAAAACTTTTGTGTTAGCTGTTTTATTTTAAATAAACCCCGTAGATAAGTGTCAAAGTATGGGAGAACACCCCGTACTTTTTGTCAAGCTGCTTGTAATTATTTCGGGATGCTCTGTAATATATACCTACCGGTACAATAAAATTAATCGTGTTAAAAATGTTAATAAGTATTTTAATTGATCAAACGGACATGAGAATAACAGTATTTTAAAAGATTTAAGTGATTCTTTATCTACAATCTCGCATCTTGCATCGACAAAATGGATAATATAAAACCGTTCATTGTTGGGTTGCTCTAACTTTTGCTTCCCAGATAACATTTTGGATAAAATACATCATAATCATATGGTAATGACTGCATTATGTAATTTTTTATTTCTTATTTATTAAAAATATATAGGGTGTCTCAGAGATGCTTTATAGAACATAGAAGTCAGAATTGTTCAACATGTTCTCTCCATCTTATTTATTTATAATATATTGCATATGATAGTAGCATATATATATAGTCCAATAAAATGAAGTTAATTTTAAGCCCATCCTAATACTAATTTGGGACAAGCTGATTTTAGCTTGATTGTATTCCTAGGGATTCCTAGGGATCCTAATTCCTAGGGTACTTTTTATGTGCCTAAAAGTCCCCAGTGATCCCCCGAGCCAAACTACCCCAAAACGAACACCAACGGCACCCCCTATAGCCTTTTGAAAATAAATAAAATTTAAATTCTGCAAAATTATTTTCGATTTCGCAAGTTCAGACCAATACTTTAAAACTACACTACTTGTGTTTAGGTACATATTATTGGCGTATAGCTACCATTTATGAAAGTGTATGCTAAAAATATTGCATAATAATAATTATTGCCAAAATAGGCAATAATTACACCAAAATTAATTGCACCAAATTCCAAATTTTCTTTCCTTATCTATTAATATTGATGTACTGCCTGCCTGTTGAAAAGTTAATTGTAGTAACAGATATTGATAGGAATAATGTTTCGGGCAATTTTTTTCAGCAGAAATATGTTATTGATGAGGCATCCATATTTTATAAGCTATCATTAGGGGTATCAAATTGATATATGATAAATAGTCTTAACGTATTCGGTGCCGGAGCTAAGTAAAATTTCGTATGAGCAACAGAGAAAAGTGGTGTCCTCGACCTGTGCACACGAGACGGGGCGGGGTATAAACTCTCCTCGGGATTAGAAAAAAATTGTACCTAACACGTTATGAAAAGAGTAAAAGAATAGTAAAAGAATTTAACTCATGTAATGTTAACACATTCATCAAATAAAATTAGTCTTTTCATAATTGGCTTCATAAATAATTATTACTTTGTCCAATTCAGAGATGAAAGGATACGATGGTCTTTATACTAACGATAATAAATGTCGAGTTCAACGAAGAAACAAACACCAGACAATGTCAAGGTCAAAGGTAAATTTGAGGCAAAAATTTTAGTGTGGACATTTCATAGGCCGGATTTATCTCGTAACCGTGCATTTATCCGTTTATCCGTGGATTTATCATGTATGTCGTAGGTAAGTGAATTCCTCACTGCACAAATGTATATTCGAATATTCATTTTAACATATTACTGCTGAAAATATCACTAGACTTTTTGAAGCAGTAAAACTGTGTCATTTAACATTAAATGTTTTACGTTTCTTTAATTACTAGTGTGTTTCGAAGGGAAAATACGGATAGAATATAACGTTGAGAATCGTAATTTCTGGTATAAACTTGACACTGAATATTTAAGTCATTTAATAAATTATCTTCATTACAGCCATGTATAACGAAGCTGTGCCATTCTGAATTCTATAACGTACGAAAATGCCTATTAAATTGAAGAAACTGATTATGAAAAAAACCACAAAACAAGTGACGCCTGCTTTATACGGTATCTAATAGGATAACAACATGGCTTTGAGTTATTTTTTGCCACGACAACAATAAACGCTGCCCTGTCGGGATCTAACGATGGGAACTCTTCAAGGAACAAAGATAATAAATAGTTTCTTTGAGACAAGCCGTATCTTGCGAATACTTAGTACTATGTGGCATTTAACTGTCGGTACCTCTTGAGCCTCGAGGTATTAGTAAAGCGTTAACGCGAATACTTAAGGAAAAGATTAATTATAATGTAATTTGGCGATAAGGGGATTTATAATCACGGAAGCAACACCGTATAGAAGTCCAGGTGGTACCTACAAGATAGCTATTACTTTGTGGCGTGTATTAGATAGGTAGGCGATGTATAATAATTGCTGTTAGTGGTCATAACATAACATTATATACTAATTTTATCATTCTTATGCAGATAATAAAACACGAAGTATATATATTACACTATAATGTTGTATACAGCGAAAAGAGTTTTATACACAAACGGTTTTTTTTTGTTCATTTCAGCTTTTTTCATGTTATCATATATCGTACATCGCATACAAAAGAATTTTGTTGTACATACGATAATTATCACAGATGTGGTAACACTGAGTCCACCTCTGCAGACACAATTCTATCTCAAGTTCATCCCTATGAATAATAATATAGGTAGTTCGACTGACAGACCAATCTGGTATAGATGTGTGTTTGTATCTTTCACGTTTTTTTTTTATTTTGCCGTTGAATATGGATCTAGCAAATATGTATTTTATTTGCGAACAGCCCTTGAGTAAAAGACTCCTGAAGTGAAGGAGAAAGGACTAAAACCCCCCATAGTCAACCGAAGATGGGGACTCTCTAATACGACGGAAAACTAGCCTGTTTGCCCCTGCCCCTCTGACGACGCCCATGAAAACAGTTTTATTTTCATTTTGTAGGTAACAATTAGTCACTTTGAAACTTTGATGCAAAAAGAATCAACTCAATCTCAAAAAGATTCATTTTTCAGATTCATAATGGCATTACATTTTTCTTTATAAAAAGTTTTTGAGTAAAACTGCAACTTAGTTTGATTTAGAGAAAATAACATAAGACTACTTAAATAACACTAGCTATCTAAAGCAATAACATAATTATACCTATTCCTAACTGCATAAGTAATGTGGCGTGTTATTTTTGACCTTAAATATCAATTGGTAATTCTTAAAGAAGCGTATTCGGCGATCCACTTTTTTTCATCAATCTCATTTAATAAATTTGCCCTATATTTTCCCGGTCCTATT
>CAXKVY010000200.1:0-25290 GCA_964058915.1 Tetropium fuscum | reverse complement strand
TAAAAGGTAGTGTTAGCTTCAGAATTGGCTGAACGTTTGAAAACTGCCTGTAAAAAACTCACCTAACAAACCCAGATATACAGATGGTCCCATAAGTCTACGTCATCCCTTAGAGTGCTGATAGGGCAGCGCTCATGATTGACAGAATATCAACATTTTTTTTACAGACATTTGTAAAAAAATAGAGATATTGGCATATTTATTTAGGAATATCGTGAAAATCCACACCTTACCAGGTTTTCGGGTGCCACAGCTACAAAACTCCATATATTTGAATTCAAAAATGATCTTCATGGCCTTTTTCAAGCTAACATGTATCGATTGCTCGGCAAAAAGTGTCATAACGATGTGCAAAAATACGTTTTTATTGACGCCTTACCAAAGGCTGAGCAACCGACGACGACGGGTCGTCCGCTGGCTCATTAGGAGCACCGGCAGCAATCAGAATTAAGTCCTAATGAAATATAGAAAATTACATGTGTAATTTCCACTAGATTTCATCTAATTAATGTGTAATCTTCCACACAACAAAGTGCAATTATGGCTTTCGTAATTTTTATAATTTTCGCCGAGGCATCGATCCGTGGTTAATCGGAGTAATTAGCAAAGTGGGCCAAGGTGTAATGTTTGCCAACCGTCGTCGTTATTGTTCCTTTCGATTAAATGGATTTCGTAAGTTTGTTAGTGGAGCGGTTAGATAGATTCGGAACTTAATATTAATCAATTAGGGGTCGGCTAATAGGTAGGATTGTGTTTCATACCGCTAAAGTAAGTAACTTAATGCAGATATTTTAAAACTATTTCCGGGGGTAATTTTTTAGGCGATCTTGTGGCCAGGACGTGGCTCCAAGTGAATGATTTTAGATTTACCTCATTTTTATGCATTTTATTTCCAATCTGATCTCCCATTGACCCATACGAGGCTGTTTTAAACCCATTTATGGTGATTTTTGAACGTGGTTTTGGAATCAAGAATATCCCTTTTATCTATTGTTAGAAAGTTTGACCGGGCAATGGCTGCGATCTGATTTATTGCTTAGAAGCCATTTTGTGTCAGTAGTTTTGGGCTCCTCTTTCGTAGTTTACGAAAAAAAAATCGGTTTATAATGGCAACTTGATTTTCTCTCGACAAATCAATTAAACAGTAAAGGAATATCCCGGACGAGCTACGTAGGAAATAAAAACTGCGAATTCGGCGAGAGCGTGGCAAAAACATGCAAACTCATTGAGAGATGACAAATCCTGAGACAAATGACAATCAGCGCTGCGTATCTACCATGCGACGGTGGCGCCACACGTGCCTGGAATTCCCGATGCGTCTTCGGCTGTTTAAGGCATATACTAGTAATATAATTTAATTGTTTCGTATGATCTTTTGATTTTAAGATATGACTTTATCCCTCGATGTTTCTCCATACACTTAATTCACATCAAGAATTTATGATTTCCGTATATTTGTCAATGTTTTTTTTTGGTTAATGCTAGCATTTAAATAAAATAAGCGGATTATCTCATGTTAGCCTATTGACGCCTCTGAATAGCCTATTTTCAGGTTTAAGCTATTTTAATATACTTGATAGATCAACGAGGAAGCAATAATGTAGGTTTTCAGGGCACTCTGGATTTCCGCTACACATTAGTTCCATATTTAAACCCATTTATTTTAAAAACGGTTTGACCAAATATAGGAAAAATATATATTTTAGAAATCTTTAAAATCCAGTCTTCGCAAAATATAAAAATACCTACATTTAAAAATAAATTGCTGAAAATCTTCCTGCTTGCGATACCTAGTCGTTTATTTTCTCTAATAAGTAATTTGGATGTTGACAAAAAGTCCTAAAACTTTTACATATGCCGTTTTTCTATCTATCTCTTATAGTGTTTTTGTTTGATACACAAACTAGAGCAAAAAATTGTGCGGCATTTTACAAACGAAACCCGTACCGCAGAAGACCGTACCAGACCTACAGAAGCGGTATAATACATCACTATGCAATACAAAAGGATATTTAATATAAAATGGTATACCGCCACAATTTTTTGTGAACAAAACTAGAGTCTCCAGTCCGCGACTTACCATATCGGTCGCTATCCCTCTTTAACCTATATAAATCCCATTTCTCGTCATATCCTATCATAATATCTTAATATCGAGATCGTACATTCTGTATTCCACCTTCTTCACATGGTCCGACATGGTCTATACATTTTATCCAGTTGGCCGCATTTGCTTCTTTGATTGCACCAGTGATAAGTTTTTTCATATTAGCGAACTTAAATGTTGTATTTTCTCTAGCAGCTTTCCCTTTTATTTGCGCCCAAATAAGCTCAATTGGGTTCATCGCAGTGATATGGAGGCAATCGAATTACCTGCATTCCTTTTGCTTTGGCCATTTCATCCACTACAAACTTCTTGAAAGCTGGAAAATGTTGCCTTGCCAGTGTCGACAATTCAGCTTTAAGTAGTGAATCATCGTGTTCAATGTCATCGTGTCTTTAAGTAGCCCTTTCCGACATGCAGTTGTGGGCAGCTGCTCTGTTCTACGAGAATGATAAGATTATTGTTTTTTATTTTATTTCCTATATTAGGATAATTGCGCGCGCCACTGAGCACCGCATTCCATTAGTTTGCATATCAAACGAAAGCACTATAACATAAACCCTGTACATCGGTAACGAATACCGGTAGTTTCTAAAATCAACATTGGACACATATTGTTCAAGTATCTATGGTTAAACATATCAGTTGACGTATTTCGTAGAGCAACGTTTTAGGTATACGTACCAGTCCGCCATAAGAGAGTTGCGCAACGGAAAGAATGTGGGATAAAAATTCCGATATCGCCACGTCCTCTATTTATATATTAATAGCAAGCAATTCCTTGTAATTAATTGACAGAAGCCTTTATTGGATTTTTGATAGCCCCTCTCCCTCACACGCCTTCGTTCAACTCTCGTGAGGCGGACTGTAGCTCAGTGTTCTACATTAAACCCCATTTGCGCTAACTCAAGCATTTATTAGTGTTGTCCGTCCTTCAGTTAATGTGTACTGGTTCATTCTCTGCATCTGGCCCTTGAAAGGGCCTCGCTAAACAGTGGGGGCATACGCATTTCGCAACATAAAACTAAATGTGAGGGCCACTAACACACCAAGTTCTTAATGTCCATGTTGAAAGTTGAGACAAAACTGGGTTAATACAATACGGCCGTCATCGCACCGCATTCGACATCAGTTTTTGCAAGGCCGGAAAGACTATGTAGGCTAATACGTTTACCCCTGACGCACGCCCTGCTATCCAAAGCATACCCGCTGCTTGTTTTTTCTCGCCGCCAAGCCTCTCCGTGTCATATCAAAACAAGCGCGATTTTTCCATTTCTCCGGCAAACAATATTATCTAAGCCGCCGCCGCCGTCCCTAATTGGCTAGGGGAGGGCACTCGCAATCCCCAGGCTTTTAAGGTAATGTTCTCAATTCATTAAATGAATTACGTGTAATGCGATACTCTATTTGGAAAATCTTTAAAAAGGCTTCCGATATTAAATTTAGATTGTTGAAAAGTTGGACTAATTTGGTTGGGAAAACTTAAGTACGGGTAATCTGATTTATTTCTCGGCTCGCGTTTTATCAATAACAAACCGGGTAGTGAAACATCTTAGGTTTTCATTGAAAAGGATGGCAAGGAAATACAGGTAGATTTTTTAATGAAAATAACATCAACGTTATTAAACGGGGCAACATATTAAACGAGCTAGTTTGGATGTGAAATATGGAAAGGAATTCATGAACATTGGTCAAACAGAAACATACATGTGTAGTAGTATAAAGAATATAGGAGCTGGGATTGTTTTGTGCCCAATTTTTGTTCGTTGAATACTACTGGCGGCAAACATTTTACCGGAATCAATCCCGCAGCGTTTCAAGGATCTGGTCCTTGGAGAGACAGTTTATGCGTCGATCCAGGCCAGCCACTCGCCGTAATTATAGGGGGATGCATAAAAATTTCATTCCGATTTCAGCCCGTTTAATTCCCCTTTCCGTGAATTAAACCTAAATCCTCGAAGTAAAACATTGCACGCACTTCCCACTTCGTTCTTATCAGCTCTCGGGTGAGTTAACTCCGAAGAGCTCTCTTCGTACTGCCAACTTACGTGCTGGGGTGTATAAAACTCGTAGCTAGGGGCCCGATAAGCAAATGTTTCTCGTCGATTACAAGGGGCCTTATTAAACTGCCCTATATTGAGGTTTCGTAGGATATTTTCGCTGAGCGAAATGTGCCTTAAAATATGAAGCGTGTTCGGATAAGCCCTATTTTGTCCTGTAAACACCTTCATGATATGGACCTACTAATACGATGGAGTTATTAGACATGTTAGTTCTCAATAGTGTCCTATTTCCACGTATTTCCATAGGCGAGTATCATAACACAGAAGTATACAAATGCAGAAGCAGGGTTGGCACGAATTTATTCATATGAATTAAGTCAACGATTTAATTCGCGAATTATTTCAAATGACTTTTTTTTTTAAAGTCACGAGGTATTTCAACTGTTTTCCAATGGGAACAAATTGCATTATATATCAACATCAAACGTTCAAACTGAAATATTCGATGGCATTATGGCAACAGGCAACGAGAACCGAGTAGTAGTAATAGAAGTGTAGTAACAGACAATGCTGCTAATATCGCAAGAATGCGACTGCAAATACAAGAAAAAACTGATGATGTAAATGTTATTACATATGGCTGTTCGGCCCATTTATTAAATATACTAGCCAAGGATTTAAATGTTGAAGGGGTTATGAACAATATAGTGCGGATCATAAAGTATTTTAGAAATAACCATTTAGCAAAAGCCGTATTATCTTCTGAAGGTGGATCATCACTTCCATTGCCAATTGAGGTACGCTGGAACAGCGCATGCGACTCACTTGAGGCATATTTGAAAAACTGGTATACACTCGTTAAAATTTGCGAAGAACATCGCAATAATATTGATAATGAGATAAATAAGTTAGTCTCTAACATAGCCATTAAACGTAATGCTGAAGATTTGATGGCTCTACTAAAACCTATATCGTGCGCACTGGATTTAATGCAAAAAGAGAATTGCACAATCGCTAGATCTATTGTTATTTAGAAGAAATTAATAAACGATATAAATGAGGGTATAGACAGTGGCAGCGCTGAGAAAAAAAGTTATTTCCAGGTGTACGCAAGCTGTTGGTAGGTACCACTGTATTGCACACATGCTAAGTCCAACAAATATTAAGGAAAATGTAAGTTTAACCGAAGGGGAAAAGCAAATGGCTTTGGAATATGCAGCTTCAGAGTATCCAAACCTGTTACCGATATTGTTACTGTTATTTTAAACATGACAGATATTGAATGGTGGATGTCAACATTTTCACTGACAGATATAGATCCTGCAACGCAAAGTAGCATTAAACAACTCATGACAGCAGTAGCTTCATCCGCAGGTGTGAAAAGAATATTTTCATCATTGGGATCTACGCAACCGACTGGGAGTGGAAAAAGCCGGAAAACTAACTTTTCTTAATAAGTAAATACGTTGTCTATGTTTTTATTATTTATTTAATCAATAGTTTCAGTTTGTTTTTCAGTGCTTTAAGAAGAAAATAAAAGCTCAGTTTTTATTGCTTCTTTTATTTTGTTTTAGTAAGCAAATAAAATTTAATCTTTTTAAGTGAATTAATTCAAAGAAGTCCGAATTAATTCAAAAAGTCGGACTTTTTTGACTTTTTTATAAAATTCATGACTTATCCCAACCCTGTGCAGAAGCAACCCCGCATTAAAATGAAAAAATAAATAATTACCTAACTCATAAAGAAATGACATTAAAAATCATAAATTGTGCCTATGAAAAGCGCACGCCTATGAGTCTATCAACATGTGGCGTCATACAGCATACATCAAAAAGGGGTGATTTACTTAAAAAATTGTTAATATTGTAAATAAAGAAGTAAACATTCTTCCGACGCTGGAAGAATGTACTCTGATCGTTCTCCCGTCCAAACACATATTTATATGCGCATGTATGTAATTGTATGCATAGTATAGTAATCAACTTCAAAATTGTTTTATTTTTCATAGTATCTTATGAAGATAATTAGTGTTTTGTTTCTGCGATCTCTTGTTCTTTTCTTATGCTATGAAAGTAACTAAATACCAGGGATGTTTTGACCTATTAGGTAGAGTAATGCAATGTTTAAAACATTTATGACCATATATTTTCACCTCTATAAGCTAATACAACCTAAGTCGTATCATCATTAAGTTAATAAATAAGTTAAAGCATCACCATGTACCTACTGTGGTTTCCACGAAACCCATGTCATAATGTTCTCACTCTAATAGCTTGGAACGAATTCTATTTATCTACACCAGTTTGCCCGGTACCAATACATTTAAACTGCAATCAAAACGACCTTAGTCTGCTTCAAATACGGTTTGAGCAAATACCGAGTTGCGTTCTTGATTTTTTTCCTGTTAAATAGGCAAATATCCGTTGGCAAACGCAAATGTCATATTGCAAAATTGGAGAAATAGCAAATCGCGTATAAACCACACAGATTAGTTTAGCAGAAAATCCCCGGCCGATTGCCCTGAGTGTGAAGGCACAGTCTTCTAGATGTAATAACCTAGATGTCTTACAGCGGATGATCCTGTTGCGTATAATTATACGTATTAATTAATACGAGCGTATAAACAACTAAAATATTGTATATAAGTCTTGAACAACACAATACGTATATTCGCTTCATATCAATCGTGAAAGGACACCTACAGAGCATATTTAGGAGGCATTGTTAGTGTCCTTGGTCGGCGATGAATAGCGTAGACGTAAGAGATTGTGAATTTGCCCAGTCACGATCGACGAACTCTCTTAAGTAACTCGTGGTATTTAGAATTGAAAGGAACGTTATCCAAGTCAAACCAATCGCCTCGAAGATTTAATCTAATGTTTTATTTTTTTATTACAGACGAAGAAGAACAATCCCAACCACATCAAGAGACCAATGAACGCGTTCATGGTGTGGTCTCAGATTGAGCGCAGAAAAATTTGCGAGGTATCGCCCGATATGCACAACGCCGAGATATCGAAGAAGCTGGGAAGACGCTGGAAGCAGCTGAACGACGAGGAGCGTCATCCCTTCATCGAGGAGGCAGAAAGGCTCCGCCAGCTGCACCAGAAGGAGTATCCCGATTATAAGTATCGGCCAAGGAAGAAGACCACTAAGCCAGCGCCCAAGTCTAGTACGCCTAATAAAAAGTCTAAAAAGAGCACGAGAGTACACAAGAACGATACCAATAATAATAATAGCTCTATCATTAAAGGGAAGATATTCGATAGGCGTACGACGGTGCCGGAGTCGGTGGCTTCAAAGTTGAAGTTCAGGCTCACGCAGGAGAGGGTGACGACCAGGATAGAAACTCAGGTGGATCCTGTGAGACAGAGCATGCCTTCCACGCTGCCGCCCATTAGTTTCCTGGCCAAAGTCCCCTCGAGCCCATCTTGCGAGACTCCTGATTCTCCAGAGAGTGCAACGATCTACGAGGATTCCTGGGTGCCTCTGCACCAGTGTTTAGTGAAAGAAGAGCCGGAGGATCGCCTGACGCATCCTAACGCCACGCTGGATGACCTGGACCGGATCGACGATCTGCTGGTCATGGACGACATCAACCTCGAGGAGTTGGCCGATATAGACACTAGCTTCGACACTGCCTCCAACAGCTCCGGCTCCCACCTGGACTTCGCCTGCCCCCGGGACATCTCCATATTTTCAAGTATAGGCAGTGACTGGATGGGCATCCAAGACGGGGAGTTCATGACTTGTTGAATAGAGACTTTAAGACTGTCGTTGAAATTTACCTTGTGTGTAGGCACATACAATCATTGTTATAATAGCCGAAGACACCGTGCACGCAGTGCAGTCCAGTTGGTGCTACCCCCAGAGATCCGCTCAAAGTAGTTGGCGGGGGGCACCGGCGGTTTTATATTATTAATATTATATTATTTAACCCCAATATTGATCTCATTTTGCGTTTATTATTTTTGTATTTATCATAACGGCTCGGTGTAACCACCATACGTATTTCCGGAATCAACCAGTTGTTAGTGCCTAGCTCAGTACGATTGTCGGACCCGGGTAACTAACCCGGCGTTAGTTTCGACACATTTTAAATCCACCGGCCACCGGTGGCACACAAAATCAGGCTGTGATTCATCTGTTTGATGACCAATATTTAGTTGTCAAAAGTCCGTATAGTCTTAACAGTTCTGCTGCTGCTTACTCATCAGTCCTTCATGTTCTCCTCAACCCTTGTCAAAAACCGTCTTAGTTGGTCGCCTCGGCGACGCTTTATAACTGGTTAGGTTCTCTTTGCATTTCGTTGAAGCGTTCGGATTCGTTCGTCCAGAATTGTACTTAATCATACTTGGAATCAGTACTGTACAGCTCTGTAAAGGTTAAGCGGGCACTGTGGGTAGTAGTAGAAGTCGATATTAACAATAAGATATCCAGTAGGCTAGGGTTGTTTGTGCTGCTGTCGGGCGTTCGGTTTATACTTCGTTATGCACAGTCTGTTGTAAATAATATTGTTTATCTCTCTCGTTCCTCCCCCATTCTTCGTATCTCGTTTGGCCTCGGCTTAAAACCTACTTCTGTTCGATGTAATTCAAGAGTCAATGCACAAACTTATTAATTAATTAATGAATAGCATATATAACGTTTTTGAAATTTACATCTAGAGTAGCGAGCGACATCGATATTCTTATATAATATGATATTGTGGGGCCGGGCCACGTGTCTCGTGGCACGCCCGCGTGTGCTTTCAGTGTACTAGAATAACTTTATGATAATATTAAAGTTAGATCGGACTGTCCGTATATTTAAGAGTTTTCGAATTTTAAAATTTTATGAGGCCTGCCTGGTACAGTATGAAAAAAGTAGAGTTACATATTCGGTGTATTTTTGTACCCAATAATTGTTTATGCGGCGCCGCTGCAGAGTTACCCAAGGCGTGCCGCTGACTGATTTAGATGTAGGATTTTTAGTTAAGCACTGTGCTTATCAGTCGATAATAAAGTTCTCTTTTGTTTCGCGACCGTTTTTTGGTTCGACTGTCGTTTTGGGCCCGTAGCTCTGCAGCTGCGCTTCGCTCTTTGTACATATACTGTAAAAATTGCTCATGTAAAGATTGTTTTTGTTGAGAATATACTGTTTATGCAATCAGTTTAAATTATTGCAATAATTATCTTTAGAGGTCAGGCCCGGATCCCGAGCCCAGGCGCCCGCATTGCAGGTTTTTGGGCGCCCCGCTCGGGGTCCGGCCCTGATATACAGCCGAGCCACGCCCGAACTCTCTCGCAATACCGCATTCGAGAAAATACCAATATTATATTTCAGGAAATACAGCAACAATTAGTTAAAAAGTAAGTCATTTCATACGACGGCGCACACCTCTATATTAGAGGCTCGCGAAACAGAGATAGAGGATTTCGCCTTATTCCCTCGATATTTTAATAATTGACGTTCCCCCTTTGGAACCATTATTATTGCTTCGCCTATGACAGGTGAAAATTTTTTTTATTTTAAATAAATATTGATTTATTATATCTGATAGTTGTTGGATATAAAAAATCAGCAAGTCAAACTACGACCCTATTAAGTATATTTTTATAAAACTTTTTTTTTGCAAATTAAATTTTTTGCAACCTGAACTAGTGATGCAAACTGAAAAAAAAGCATTTTTTTTTCAAAAATTGTTTTTTTTTTCAGAAACTGTTTTTCCTTGATAGAGAAAAGCATAAACTAGAAGAAGAAAAATTTTGCAACTTTATAAGAGAATCTAATATCTTTAAATAAACTAGCAAGAGAAAGCTTTTTTCTTCCTGACACTTGATATATCAAAATCTGAGACAAAAAATACATGCCTGTTAAATAATTTAGCAAAAAAATTTTTTTTTTTGCAATTTTTTATTTTAAATATTAATTTATTATATCTGATAGTTGTTGGATAAAAAAAAATCTGAGTGACCAAACTACGACCCTATTAAGTATGTTTTTGTAAAACTTTCTTTTTGCAAATTTAATTTTTTTCAAAATATTCCTACTAGTGATGCAAACTGAAAAAAAAGCGATTTTTTTTTTCAAAAATTTTTTCAAAAAAATTTTTTTTTTCAGAAAAATTGTTTTTCCTTGATAGAGAAAAGCAAACTTGAAGCAGAAAAATTTTGCTAACTTTTTTAGAGAATCTAATATCTTTAAATAAACTAGCAAGAGGAAGCTTTTTTCTTCCTGACACTGATATATCCAAATCTGAGACAAAAAACTACATGCCTGTTAAATAATTTAGCAAAAAAAATTTTTTTTTGCAATTTGTTGTAAATAAATATAAATTTATTATATCTGATAGTTGTTCGATATAAAAAAATCTGAGTGGCCAAAACTACGACCCTATTAAGTAAAATTTTGTAAAACTTTCTTTTTGCAAATTTAATTTTTTTTCAAAATATTCCTACGTAATGAAACTGAAAAAAAATTTTTTTTGCAAAATTTTTGGAAACTGTTTCCTTGATAGAGAAAATCATAAACTTGAAGCAGAAAAATTTTGCGAGTTTTTAAGAGAATCTAATATCTTAAGAATCTCTAAGCTTTTTTCTGCCTGTCACAAAGTGAAAAAACTACGACCCTGTTATGTATATTTTTGTAAAACTTTTTTTTTGCAAATTTAATTTTTTTTAAATATTCCTACTAGTGATGCAAACTGAAAAAAATAGTTTTTTTTTTGTCAAAAATTTTTGTTTTGAAAAAAGTTCGTTTGCTACTATGGACATCGAGATGACACTCTAGATGCGACGCTTGTCCTTGTCATAAATTGTTTTGTATTTTTTTCATAAAAAACAAAAAACCAAACGCTTTTTTAATAATTGATATTTTTTTTATAATTAAAAAAACAGTTTTATTAAAAAAAAAACAATTTTTTTAAAACGTTTTTTTTTTCAATTTTAAATATACACGTTTTTTTACATCACTAATTCCTACATATATTATTATTATATATCTAAGTACTTAAATACGAATATATAAAAATCTCACGTACATAGTCACGTACAAAAATATACCTCCGTCCCTGTTTAAATTGTAACAGGAACGTAAGTATATTTTTTGTGACGCAGATTTTTATATATCTAATACGTGTGTGCGAGTATTGGAAATATTTGATAATTTGAAAAATTCAAATTTTCAAAAGAAGCAATTTTTGTTAAATAAAGTGACAAGAGTTTGTAAAAGTCTGAGTTATAAAAATATCTCCCTGTAACAACTTCACGTAACGCCCGCTCCTACTTTTTCTTGCAATATTATTTTTTTCTCAAAATTATCTAAATTATTGTAACCCGGACGTATAGTTTTGTGACTTAATTTTATATAGCAAAATGTGTGTATGAATTTGAAAAAAAAATATTTGCAAAAGTTCGCAATTAATTAAATTTTGCCTAATAGGGTTTGTTGTAGAGAAAATATATGTTTTTCAAAATTATATAAATACACACTGTTTCAATATCTATATGTATATAATTATTCAATAATATAAGTTCAATATTAGAAGTTCCCGAAATCTATGAATAGCTGACATTGCATTTTCCCTGTCTAGTATTGTGGAAATTAATTGTTTTAGATCATTGACGAAAACAAGCTTTTTCTAGAGCTTAAGTACCTGTTGGCATATTTTTCAGCATATTTTCGAATTATTTCATAAAATAGCCCCGGACGGAATGCCACTGGGGACGCATAGAATTTGTTGTTCTGAAGCATACTTACTGAAACTTGGTATTATTTTCAATGCGGCGCTGGGTCTTTTCTGGGAGAGTTCGGTCGTGGCTTGGCCCCGAATTGTAAAATACGTTATTTTGTCGCATTGTTGACTTTTATTCTGGCGGACGACTTTTAAGAGATTACAAAGTTAGCAATATTTTTGCATACCACCTTGATGTATCATAAACTCCCCGCATTTGTAAATCCCTATGTATTATATTCATATTACTATATTAAAGTTATTATATAGTGTGTAAATTTTGTATTGTAGTTGCTGTTAAATATATTATTATATGGCCAATAAACAGATTTTTTTCAATTTATTTTTTGTTTCTCGCATCGCCACCAGCCACCACCTTTATTTCGGGCCATTCGACACGCAGTCGAGGATTAATTAAAGTCTCGAACGGCCGGCTGTTTCAACAGCCATGAACCCGAGTTCCACTCGAAGCACGGCTACCTGCCAACACTACCTTCCAGCACCCAAGAAGCGTATTTTTCGTATGTTTCACAGTTCTTAAGGACAATTTATTCATAAGCTCAGCACGCAGTGAAGCCCAAGGTAAGTTAGGTAAGTGGAGGATAATTGATGGTAATATTTAATTATCATTATATTTTGCGACAGGCAAATTAACGTTATCAGTCAAATTCAATTTGAAGCAAGATTAAAACAAATGTTCACACATACAAAGTGAGCCTCCCTTCATACGTAACAAAAATTCTTATAGTAGCTTCGTCTAGAATAGTTAAAAGTGAGGAATTGTCAATATCGACACGGGTACTATATATAATAATTATTTATTCCAACAGGAAAAAAACCCAATTAGAGGAATAAAAGCAATACAAGTAATAATTAAAATATAACAATATAAGTAGAAGTAAAATAATACAAAACAGCAATACAATACATAAGACGTAATACCTATTAGCCAAACTAAATATGCATATGCATATATGACAAAATAAAACAATCAAACAAGTACCTAATATAATAAAAGTACAATATAATTTACTACAACAAATCAAACAAGTACCTAATACTTAAGCTAACCGAGCTACCCAGTTACATATACTCTTCAAATTATCACAGTGAACATCACAATCAGAAGCGATACGATTGGACAGTTCACACATCAGAGATATTGGGGACTTTCTTAAAATATTTGATCAAGGAGCAACACAGTAAAATAAAGTTTGGTGTCTAGAATTTAGACGTATTTTAAAAATTTATTTTATTTAAAAGATCAGGGCAATCAAGCTTGTCATTCAAGATATTAAATAAAAATCTAATGATATTGATATCTAATGATATCTACACTGCGCAACTTATTTAACGCACAACCAAAAAGTTAACTCAAATTTGACGTTATGTATTTTCGACAATTTTTGTTCGTTTTGGTCGATTTTTTTTTCAAATTGTAGGCTTTTCTCTTAGGAATATCACTGTCTTAGTTGTTTTGGTAAAACGAATGATTTTGATATTATACCAGGTGCTATAAAAATGTTATGTTTTTTTCCGAAATTTCAAAACGTCCTGTGGGCTATACAAGGTATTGCAAGTTATTGCAATTATAGCCAATTTAAAGCCTCATGTTTTTTCTACATTTTCTTTTTTTATTCATTTGTTTATCTCTGTTACTTCATAAAATATCCAATTTTTGAGTTGACGTGATTTTTATTAAATTTATTAACTTACTTTTTTGTTGAGTGCTCATAATTTATTACTCATTATACTGGTTCAATGCCTCATTTTGCGTTCTGTTTTCCTTGATATCTTATAATTTATTGAGAGATGCAAGGTGTTTTAGAAGAGAAAAAGGTCTTAAAAGGACAAAAACTCACAAAACATACCTAGAAAAATGGATTGCTTTAATCAATAAAACAACGAATAACAGGAAACAAAACAAAAGTAAATAGAGAATTAGTATCTGGTGTTTCCACCCCTTCCGCGAATGACCTCCCGACATCTTTGGTTCATACTTAAAACCAAAGTTCTGATTATCTTCGTATCTTCGATTTCCATAGCTTGCTAGCTGTTTGAGTTGTCCGATAAATGCATTTCATGTGAATAAAAGCATATGGTGTTTCAAAACGGTGTATTTCATGAAGTAACAGAGATAAACAAATGAATAAAAAAAGAAAATGTAGAAAAAACATAAGGCTTTAAATTGGCTATAACTTGCAATACCTTGTATAGCCCACAGGACGTTTTGAAATTTCGGAAAAAAACATAACATTTTTATAGCACCTGGTATAATATCAAAATCATTCGTTTTACCAAAACAACTAAGACAGTGATATTCCTAAGAGAAAAACCTACAATTTGAAAAAAAAATCGACCAAAACGAACAAAAATTGTCGAAAATACATAACGTCAAATTTGAGTTTTTGGTTGTGCGTTAAATAAGTTGCGCAGTGTATGATATTGCCTCTAGTTTCTAAAGAGTCAAAATTAAATCTCGCAAGTAAATAATTCTGATCCAGACCTCTAGGAGGATAAGATCCATCTTGCAAAAAGATCAAAAACTTTAAGAACTTTCTTTGGATCGATTCTAAATGTTGACAATGAACGTGATAAATCGGATACCATATAATCGACCCGTATTCTAGTTTTGACCTCACCAGAGCGTAAAACAGAGATTTGAAGGTGCTTATATTGGAAACGTCCCGGCAATTGCGGTAAATGAAGCCCTAAGATTTAAAGGCACTAGAAACAATATGGTTTATATGTTCCACAAAAGTGAGTTTGCTTCCAAAATAAATACCCAGATCTTTGAATACATCAACTCGGCTGATGATGTTATTCCCAATGAAGTAGTTGTGAGTATAAGATGAAGTTTTGCGAGTATTCATTAAAGTCATTACGTTACATTTAGCTATATTTAGTTTAAGATGATTTGTCTCACACCATGAAGACATTCTGTTAATGCAGTCTTGAAGATGGATGGAATCTGTAGAATATTTAATTTCAGAGTAGAGTTTAAAATCATCGGTAAATAACAAATGCTCACAAGTAATGACTTCAGGAAGATCATTAACACAGAATAAAAACAATATGGGGCCCATATTGGAACCTTGTGGAACTCCAGAAGTTGGAGAAAATTATATTGAATTGAAATTTTGATATCTGACCATAAAGTGTCTATCGCTTAAGTAGGAGGTGAATAATTTAATCAATGCTTCAGAAAAACCAATACTTTCTAGTTTCAAAAGGAGTATGTTATGGTCAATCTGATCAAATGCTTTTTGAAAGTCCGTATAGACGACATCGACCTGTTCTCTATTATCCAAAACCTCAGAGACATATTGAGTAAAAATAGCTAAATTAGATATTGTTTGTATGAATTTCGTCACGTCATGTTGGCGTGACGAAATAAGCTGCCTGGTAGAGTAGTAAAGTTTACTATATAGTTTCAAAGATTTTAGAGAAATTACACAGTAGTGAAATGCCTCTATAATTTGAAACATCATTTTGATTTCCCTTTTTTTGCTATTGGGCAAATCTATGTTTTTTCCAATAAGACGGGAAGGAAGAATTACGTAGGATGCAATTGAATAAGATCTGTAGAGACTCGGCAAAAACATACGCACAGTCTCTTAGAACAAAACTGGGAATACCATCTACGCCCGTTGTAAAAGTATCCTTAGATCCTTTCAGATTTTGTAAAACATCTTCATATGAGATATTCAGTAAGTATATGTGAAGTCCTAGATTGTTGTGTAAAGAAAACTGTCAAGATGGATTAACTGGTTGTGATTGAATGAAGACGCTGTTAAAGTAGTCACCAAACGCATTAACGATATCAGTAGGACTGGAAAGTTCACTGTCGTTATAGAACATTACAGAAGGGATACGTGAGGAACCTTTCTTTTTATTTATAAAGTTCCAAAACTTTTTGGGATTACCAGATAATGATTTCTCAGAATCCTTTATAAATATTCTATAAGCCTCATCAATCAGACGTTTAGATCTAGATCGATGAGCTTTGAAAGCATTGTAGAGATCAGCTGATTTCAATTTTTCTTACTTGCTATATACAGCTGCGTTGGTTCGGATGTATTTAATAACTTCTCCTGTTAACCAAGGAGGATAATGGTAGCGGCTAATATGGGGAGAAGACATGTACTTTGGTACAGCTATATCGAAAATACTTAATATAACTAGCCGTAATAATAACTTGCCGTAAAATGAAGAGCATAACTCATTCACATTATCTACATTCATAAGAAATTACCAATTCGTGTTATAAATAAGTTCGTATAACAGAGGAAAATTTGCTTTTTTAAAGTTATAAGCAGTGCAGGAATATTTCATAGGAAAATGATTTTGTGGAGGATGCGACCAATTAGAGGTTGCATTAAAATTAATCCGAAGATCTATCTATCAGATCTATCTACGATACAGATGAAGTTAGAAAAAACAAGATCAAACAAGAATATATCTGCAAGATGGTGTGGGAGTATTAGAATTAACCAGAATATACAGTCGAACTTCGATAACTCGAACCGTGACTTGCCACAAAGAAAGTTCGAGTTATTAAGACTTCGAGTTATTGAATTGTACTTATGTTTAAGTAATTGAAGAAAACATATTTCATATATTGTTACAGCGGCTATATTTCAATAATATGCACTAATACATAAATATATTGTACATAAACATATGCCCTTTATTTCCTTGTAAAATAGTCGGATATTTGTTATTGATGAGAGGATTTTTTGTTTTCATTTTCAAAAAATGCTTCAATTTCATTTAAATTATTATATGTAGATTCAGTTTCGGTAGTATGCTCATTAGTATTTAAATATATACCATCATTTGTGGGAAACTCCGATGTAACAGTATGAACAACTATGTGCATATAGTCATCAAAAGAGAGAGTATCTGGCATATTTTCAAAATTTGGCCAAGCCTCATTCAGATTGTAGTTGTACTTCACCCTCACTTCTATCATCCAAACGTTCACGTATGAAAATCAATGGAAGTTCATATTCTTCCGTCCTTTCAGTATTTTGACCAAATCCTGCTTTTTTGAAACGATTAGCAATTGTCTCAGGCTTGACGTCCGATGTCATGTCCGAGCAAACGCGACCACGAACGAATATGTCATGTATATAAATAATATGATATGCAATGGTTTTAATTAAATATACAAAACCACCCTGGAGTAGTTGTAAAAACTTGATTAAACTAAATAAAGACCTGATTTCTGTTAACAGTATACGGCAGTTGTTTAAAAAAATGGCTCACTGTAAAGGTTTCAATTTGGCTGCACCCCTACTATTTTAAACAAAATTTCATTTGAAATTACCAGGCTCGTTTAATTGCTATTGTTCTAGATGAAACAACTGATATGACTCATGTAATTCAACTATCTATAGCGCCGTGTCAAAAAGGATAAAAATTGTGTTACACTACATATAGGTAGGTTTCTAAGAATTGCTACCCTTATTTGAAATATCACCGTACGCCACTACCTATAAGATTATCCTCCTCGAATCAAAAGACCACGAGCTGCCACTGATTCAAATATATATTGCCATTATATATCATGTAAAACCCGGTTTTATATTTACTTATTATAATTTTTAAATAGAATTCTCACATTATAATATGTTTTGACAACGTTTGACAAGTATGTCATGTCCGAGTAAACGCGACCACGAACTTTACGGCAGTTGTTTTAAAAAATGGCCCACTTTAATGGTTTCAATTTGGCTGCATCCCTACTATTTTAAACAAAATTTGACTTGAAATTAGCAGGCTTGTTTAATTACTATTGTTCTAGATGAAACAACCGATATGACTAATGTAATTCAACTATCTATAGCGCTCTGTCAAAAAGGAAAAAAATTGTGTTACACTACATATAGGTAGGTTTCTAAGAATTATTAAAATAAAAATTCTCACCACCTATAAGAGCAGACTTATGATAAACATGGACACTCGCTGGTTAGGACTTGAGGGTAAATTAATAAAATTTTGTTTCGCACCGTTGGATTGTGGATTTGAATCAATTGGTACTAGGCGATCGAGCCAGAGCTGGACCAGTCGACTGCCGTCCCCTATATCCTATATTGTTTTTCATTTTTATCTTTCTTCTGTTTATTTAGAGCCACATCATTTTTTATGAATAGAATTAACGCATATGCGTATATGTTTATTATTAGGAGCAATAAAATAGGATGTAATTATTGCGCCACATTTCTTTTGGGAATTACCTTCAAGATTCAATTAAATTGCACAAGTTCTTACTTACATTTTTTGTCTGTAAAACTCTGCCATATTTTTGGAATATATGAAATTTTAGCAACTAGTGTCATTAATCTATGTTAAAATTTCATACAAGTATTTAAAGGTAAAGTACTTAAAAATATGAGCATATACGTTACGTTCAGTTCAGATACAATTTACGGTAACAATTTAGCGGAACCCTACTTGGGTTTTCTTTCCTTTTCTTTTCTTTTCTTTTCTTCTAAAATTAGCCTCCTATGTTACTCCTTATAACATAAGATGTGTGAAAGTGAAAGTCCCGTCAAAATCGGTCCAGCCATTTCGGAGAAGTCCGAACAAACTGACAGACCTACAGGCAAAAAAAATTGCAGATTGGTTGTCTGTTATAAGTACCGTATATACTTTCATATGCATTTAGTAAAAATCTGTTATTTTTATATTACAGACACTTCAATTTTATTTAGTATGCATAAGTTTCCAAAATCATTTATAACCTTTTTTATAATTTAAATCGATTGAAAACGATTTATTTATATCGTCAAAAATGATTTTAATCGTTTTTTAAACTTAAAAGCGTGTTTGTTTAAAGTTTTTGCTTTTAAAATTTGTTTCTTGTACACTGAACCTTTTAGCAGAATTGCAACAAAACAATATTTTAGGCATCAAAATCAAAAGTTTTATTAAATTTCCAATAAAAAAATCACCACAAACACAAATCAAAATTTTGATCCTTGAAAAATATTAAACACACAAGATATTTAAATATATTAGAAATGATTTAAATTATTTAAAAAAGATTTTTCATAATAAGAAGATTTAAATACCTATTTTTGGAAAAGCTAAAGAAATCTTAATTTTTAATAAAGGTCAAAGATACTTTTCAGAATGATTTGAATATTAAACCAAAAATAATTTTCCACAAAAAGATTTAAAATCAAAAGATTTAAAGCATATAAAACATTTCAATTGCAAAAAATATTTAAAATCTCACTGAATGTGACAGCTCTGGAATAAGTTAATACATGTGGAGCAAAGAATAAGTAAAGAACTTCTATAAGTTAAACCAAGGTATGGCCTATAGGCATAGATTTTTTTTTTATAAAAACCGTTTTTGAGCATAATTACCTATTTATTAATAAGATAAAATCAAATCTTTCCTTCAAATCCAGTAGGTAAATGTAACTACCTGCTACTAATCAAATAAACATGATCACAAAAAGCCATCTCATATTGTTGTTCCTACCTAAGCTAAGATCGAGTAATAAAATTTAAAAAATGTCGGAATGCAGAAAAAATCAAGATTAACGACCGCTTAGCAAGAGTACTTACCCCACCCCACCCCTCTAGTTATGGCGTTTGTGGTTAATGACTCATGGAGTTATAAAATTATCTCGTCCTTGTAAAAGAATATCGAAAACATCGTGCATGATTAATTATTATTTATTTTTATGGTGTGCTCATATTATTAGCATGAGTAATCTGGATTACGACAAATCTACAACAAACTTGAAGAGTTATCAAAATTGTATATAATAGGTACATATACTCATGAATAATGGTAAAATAAACAAAACTCTCTAGATAGACCTACTTGACATTAAACAGCTCATTCGAAATTTAAAAAAAGTTAAGAATAAATATTTGTGGAACACATTGTTCTCTTCAAAAATTGTGTGGCTGTTTTTTTGATAAAATAACAAAAACGAGTGCGACGAAAAACAAAAGTTTAAGATCTTGCAGCAACTTTTTCTTACACGCGCAATAGAAATCACGCACAATATATATATATATATATATATATATATATATATATATATATATATATATATATATATATATATATATATATATATATATACATATATATATATATATATATATATATATATATATATATATATATATATATATATATATATATATATATATATATACACATATATATATATATATATATATATATATATATATATATATATATATATATATATATATATATATATATATATATATATATATATATATATATATATATATATATATATATATATATATATATTTAGATTATATAAATTAGATTTTGGACGATTTAAACTATTTTGAAAACATATTTTTATAATACACGAATTATAACATACAATTATATGGCATGCAAATTTTCACGATATGATTAAATAAAAAAATAAAAAAATTGAAATAAATGCTGCTTTTTGCCGATGCTAAATATAAGCAAATACCTATGGCTTATGCCGTCGAGGTAATATCTTTTTTTTAAAAACTTAAAGTATGCTACCATTCGGTAAAACAGTAGCAGTGATTCAAAATCACCAGGTAGGCAATCCAAAATCGAACGTTTCAAATTTAAATTAAATATATTTTTAATTCAATAAAAAAATAAAGTGGTAATCATATACCAAAATAGAAAAAAATATATACGTGGCTTTTGTGCCCACAGCTCACTCCAAGTAGTATTTTAAGGTTCTCACAAAGCCTTAATTACTTGGCCCAGCTGTAGAACATTTACACATATCTCTTAATAATAATAAAATATTGTTGATTCTACCTGGTAACTTTGAAACACTGCACCACAACAACGGAGATATATCTTGGAGAGCGTAAGGTCGACAGGCTAAAACAAGCCGGCAGAAAAAGGAATGATTCTTGCGGATCTCGCGCATAAATGTGCTTGTAGCGGGACGGAAAGGTAGAGGTAACGGTAGATGGTGAGTCGTTGTAAATTTCTACAAGGTCGCGCGGTTTTATTTCAAATATTTGAAATAGCAATTCAAACATTAGCCATAGAACGGAACGGAATTTATTTACGTTACATAATAGACATTAATTTTTCATATTTATTATTTGTTATTAATATTTATAGCAACCGTGCAATTGTGAAGATTTGCGTCATTTAAGCATTCTACACTTCTTGCGATATCAGTACTCATAACTATATTTCTAGGGTCAACCAGGGCTTTTAAAGGTCCATTGTAGTGGGCCCGTTAAATGAAAATTGTTCGAGATTTTTACTTCGGTTGCATAGATTTGTCAAGAGGTCATGGATAAGTGACTAGATAGTTAGTTAGAGGCTCTCATAGCACTTAGGTACCCTTAGATATATCACCTTAGATAGAGAAGTCATAGCTTGACAATAATTACTGATTTGATCTATCTCTACTTTTAATTTATATTTAAAAAAGAAATATTTGGATGCCAGGTCAGCAGTACTAGAGGAGAACACCGCAGAAAATTTAAGACAATGATTAACAGCTGTAATTTCTGTGAATCCGATTTTTACTGAGTGGAATAAAAAGAGATATATTTTTAAAAACAATATGTTAGTCTGCTCTGGGAACCCCGCGGCTTTATTGCTAAGGAAACAAGACCTGGCAGGCGTAATTCGCGCGTTCGCGCATTATCGTATGATTATCAAGAATATCAAGTATCTTGAAACTGCTTGATATCAAGTCAAGCAGTAACGATGAAAAATCAAGTCTTCAAGTAGCGGATTTTTGAAAAGCTTGGTTTTCAAGTCGTCAAGAAATTTATAAAAGCATCAAGTTACGTGATGAATCTCTACTGAGTGATGGCCTACAAGATCGCCAGACTTGATAATCATGGATAATGCCGTACTCTATAGAGAGACGTTTAACTGTCCATTAAGTATACCTAAAGCTCTGTCAGTGGGGTTTATCTGGCCCGTAAAATCCTTTTATTTATTATTAAAAGTTTAAAATACAAGGGCGCCATTAAATATTTCAATTTCCAGGGCGGGCCGTTACGTGGGGCCGTAAAACAAGGAGGCGGCGGTGACGAGGAGCAGTTATCGTCAAAGTTAGCTTGGCAGGGCTTCGTATTTAGTGGCCTCTAAAACAACAAGCAGTAAAATATAAAGTCCTATTAAGATTACACTTTATAATCTACGTGTACCGCCGTTATTATTTTAGCATTACGAGGGACGGTTTTAATTTCGACGAACCCCATCGGAGGAAATTAAATTCGACACACAAATGGCAATATTGTACATAACATGGCGAAACGCTGCTTATCGTCGAACCGCTATAACGCCACCGCAAGTTAAGTGGCTCTGGTATAAATTTGTTTATGTATGCATTAGCTGGATTTATACCTCTCCAAACACCTTTTAAACAACTCAGATGATCAGTCAGAAGGTATTTTTTTATCACGTATCATATTTCCTTTATAAATTTTAGAAGACATCTACCGAAATGTAGCTATTGGTTTTTGGGTGGAACTGATTCCCACAAAGACGGGGTTTGAATTTTTTAGTTCGTTGTTAGTATATTTTTGATGTACTAAAAGTTTGTAAAACTCTGAGTGCGTAAAATGCGTTTTTTTGGCCGCCATCTTGAAAAATCTTCCATCCATCCATCTTGAAAAAGTGGTAACAAATTACACGGTATTTCACGCTGCATGGAAAATAAAATTATATTGGTATTTAGAAGTTAATGTTTACATTACATTAAGAAGAAGATATTAAGGAGAGATATTGTCATTGACGGAGCTATTCAACATATTGATACAAGGTCTCCTCACCCAGAGACTGCTGGCTTATTTGTCTGTGAATAATGATCTTCAAAAAATGATAAGTGGCCGGTAGTCAAGTCTGTCAAGTCTGTCAAGTCCGTTATTAAGAAAAAGTGACACCTCATCGTTGGCAGAGCTGGGATAAATACTTTTAAAAAGTATCTAGATACTTTTCTAAGATACTTTTGAAAAAGTAACTTAGATACTTCGAGTATATAGATACTTTTCCTTAAAAGTATCTTTAGTTACAAGATACTTTAAAAAGTATCTAAGATGCATTACAAAAGTAACTTAGTTATTTTCCAAAGTAACTAAGATACTTTTGAGTAACTAAGATACTTTTGACTAACTAAGATACTTAGGTAGACAAGATACTTTCCCAAGTATTTTAGATTTTATTTTAGAAGTATTTTAGAAGTCACTGAAATTAAATAATTGTAATGAATGAACATGACAACGACAAAAAGTAAAAATACTTATTGCAGAATTGTAAATATATTTTATTTGTGTTTAAAAATAAAAAAGGAAATAACAAGAAACACTAAAAATCGTAACAAATCAATAAAAATTAATTGCTAAACTAATTAAAAGCCATTTGCTTTGACTAGTATTAAATTTTCAAAATTTTGACACATTGGACTTCTAATGTGGTCTACACTTTACTAAACTAGTTACTTTACAGTATCTAATATACTATAAAAGTATCTAAAATACTATAAAAGTATCTAAGATACTATAAAAGTATCTAAGATACTATAAAAGTATCTAAGATACTTTTTAAGATACAAATTACTAGATACTTTATAAAAGTAACTAAAACAAAGATACTTATTGCTTAATATCGAAAGTATCTTAGATAAAGTATCTAAGATACTTGAAGTATCTAAGGTACTCTAAAGTATATTTTTACCAAGATACTCCCAGCTTTGATCGTTGGCGAGAACTTTGGATGACATAGAACCTAGATTAAATTACATGTTACCCGCGGAAACATGTAAAGCGTATGTTCATGACGAGGGTGATACTCTGGAAAAATATGCATTGCTTAAAAAAGAACAATAATTAAAAGCACAAAAGCATCTGAGCAGTGTCGCAGAAGCGTAGGGAAAACCTGGGGAATGAAACCCAGGTCAATGATGGTCCTGTGGATATACACTGCTATCATAAGACCAATAATGGCCTAGGGAGCTGTTTTTTGGTGTCCCAAGAGTCAACAAATAACAGCAAAATTTAAGCTATACCAGGTACAACAAGTTGCCTGCCTGAGCATAACCGGAGTTGTGCGAACAACACCAACGAGAGCAATGGAGATAATGCTGTGCCTTCCACCGCTAGATCTACATCCAGAAGAAGTGGCTTTGCCACCATGACTCACCTCAAATCCGTTGGCATACCACCAAACGCAAGCTTTGGCCAAACCAGAAGCCGCCTGTGGACTGAGGCTGTAAAAAAATGCTTGCAGATGGTATTCCGCCTCGGCTTGTCTTTGATAAACCTTACCCCATACAAACTACTGGTGAAGATGAGACCGGCGTTGAAGGTGTAAACTATGTCTTCACAGACGGATCAAAGAAGAAGGAAGGAGCAGGCTGTGGTATATATTCGGATCTGTCATCCGCGCTCCGATCAACTTACAGATACAGAAGAACAAAAGCGAAAACCAAACCTTAACCTTCCACAAGAATTTAAGAACTTAACCTGGACGACGTAAAACTGTCAAGAGATCAATAATTGCAGATGATACCGATGATGATAACCTAGAGTAAGTGAAAGTTCCTCAAGTGAGTTTTCCGAATAATACGAGTTTGATTTCAACAATGAAGCACACAAAATGACTTCGTGCAATTCTGAAGAACATTCATTACGTTTCATTCACACCTGAATGAAAATGAAAATTACGAAGTCATTTTCACCTCACCTTACAAAATAAATAATTTAGTAGTTATTTTTAAAATTGCTATAAGTTTTGGGCAACTAAATGTTAGCTAATATCAGATATATTGTTTTATTTATGTTAATTTATCTTCAGTTTAATTTATTTTTTATTTTAGTCGATATTATTTTAGTTATTTTAATAGAAACTTGTTTCACTGTGTGTTGCACTGTATATAAGATGCGGTACACAGTGAAATTTAATGTTTGTACAAATAATGCATATATTTTTTATCCTCAAACAAAATTACATTTAGTCAACCTATGTATATTAGTTTCCTTTTTGTAAGAAATTGTTGTTTGATATTTTTTTCCTTTCACTGTGCACACCACTCTCCCATATATTATATACCAAGGTAGAAAATAAAATAGTATTATTATTACTCGAACATATTATTTCACAAGGGGTATTTCATTATTTCTTCGAAGTTTGACAAGTAGTGCCATCTTGTTATCGTAGTAGATGACGAAACAAATTTCATTTTGTAACTAAATAGTTCATAATATTTTACTTTATGTAACTACGTATAGTTTGTAACATAGATATATGAGACATAAAAAATTTTCAACTGATACCCACAATTTCCGCAATGGGAAATCACGGCAGTATAATTTTTCTTACAGCCAGTGGCGGCTCGTGCCAAATTAACTTACTTAACTTTAAGTTTTTCTTCCAGTGAAAAGTTACTAAAAGTTTTTAAATCGCCTATCTTATTCACGATTAATTTATTAAATAC
>CAXKVY010000198.1:0-152010 GCA_964058915.1 Tetropium fuscum | reverse complement strand
GTCTATTATTGGTCACATTTCTAACTAATCTTAAATTACTAATATATATTCTATGATTGTTGTCAAAAGCATGTTGTGCAACACTAGACTTATCTGTTCTTCCATATTTTAGATGAGCCATATGTTCTTTAAATCTGGTGTTAATTGACCGTCTCGTTTGTCCAATATATTTTCGATCACAATCATTACAACTAATTTCGTAAATCCCAGACCTTTCATTTGGAACAATTTTATCCTTTGGATTGTCTAAAAGTTGTTGTAATTTGTTGCTCGACGAATGAATCGCTGTTATATCCACGTTTTTGAAAACTTTACTCAAACCATGAGTAAACCGGGGTGCGTACGGGATGGATACATATTTTGGAGCCTCTATGTCCTTTTGAAAGGTCGTAGAGTTACGAAGTGTGTCTTTAAATTTACGCTTCCTAATTAGTTTTTCAACTATATCTCTAGGATAACCATTACTCACAGCTATATCTTTAATTAATACTTTTTCTTTTTCAAATCTCTCATTACTGAGTGCGTTTCGCCAACTTGGTTGGCGAAACGCGCGTCGAGCGAAGTGAAAGTGTTTTGGTGTTTGTGGAAACTACTCCGAGTGTTACAGTTACATCAAAGGTTCCAGCCCTATCCAGTAGTATCTTGTTCTAGTCTAGGCCTTAACAAAAAATCCAAGTTTTCGACCATGGGGCAGGGGTGCCGCCATCTTGAATTAAAAGTACAAAAAATTCGTTTTTCCAAAATAACTCCGCAAATATTGATTCAACGACTCAAAATCTGTATCTCGAGGATTTTGGGGTAACAGGTCAACTATTATTTGTCGAAATTAATATTCAAGGTGGCGGCTCCAATATGGCGGAAATTTTTGCCTATAAAATAATTTTACAATTTGGCCCACTTTTTTTCTTTAAACTACTAATATCAAGATCTATAAATACTGCTATTTACGAAATAATAAAATACGAATAATATGAAAAATATGAAACGAATAGGAAAAATATGAAACACGCTGCAAACTGGGTCTGTAAATTCATTATATGGCTAGAAAAGGTTGCATTTAACAAAATTAATATACCTATTATTGGGTATGCAAATAATAATAATGGAATATTTAGTTTTCACTAGTAATGTGAACAGAAGCGAATATCCAATGAATGTTGTGAAGCGTTATACATTGAGATCGGATTATAGAATGAAATCCTAGGAATCAAGCTTTATGTGAATGAACAATTTCAAATTCCCAAATTGACTGTCTAATATTATACGAGCTCCTTCCCATATCAGTTGGCCCACTGGCCCACCCATTGAAATCTTAGTTTTTTGGTCAGCATCAAAACATAATACAAGCAAGCAATACTACAAGCTGTGTTTAGGTCTCAAAATAATTAATAGGGCATATTTAATCTTATGCAGTAGAAAACACACAACTTTATTTGATACAGCTTCAAAGTAGTTGTGTTCTTTAAAATGGGCAGAGGAAAGGTTATGGATGACAAAATTCGTTCACTTATTATTAAATTTTTCAATTGTGGGAAGTCAAACTCGGAAATTGCAAATTTATTAGAATTATCGCGGTATAGTGTAAGAAATGTAGTTAGAAGATATAAAATGACGAGTTCAGTCGCTGCAAAGCCCCGATATGTAAAAAAAGCAAGATTACAGATTGTGATAGAAGAGCGTTAAGAAGAATTGTCCAGAAAAACAGACGTGCCTCGTCGACATTACCTCGAGTTAAGTGTTCTGTGGAGTGACGGCGTTGGAAGACGTATTTCAAGATCAACAACTCACAGAGAGGCTCACAAATTAGGATTTGGGACTTACAAGGTAAGTTTTTTAATAAAAAAAAATGAACTAGAAAAATTAAGTGACAATTTTGCATTAGGCCAAAGAAAAGCCACTTTTAACACCAAGGCAGAAGAAAAATAGGGTAAGATGGGCAAAAGAACATAAGGATTGGACATCTCAGCAATGGCGTGCAATACAATAGAGCGATGAGGCCCGATTCGAAGTTTGTGTTGGAGATAGTCGAAGTAGAGTTATTCGCAAAAAAAAATGAAGCATTCCATGCTGACTGTCTTAAAAGAAAAGTAAAATTTCCTGCATCCGTCATGGTGTGGGGAAGCATGTCATCAAAAGGAGTAGGAAAACTCCATTTTATTGTCGGAAACGTGGACACAAACAAATATTTGGCCATTTTAGAAAAATCACTTTTACCGGTCATGGAAGAGTGTTTGACATGACAAGAATTTATGTTTCAGCAGGACGGCGCAGCATGCCACACCTCAAAACGAAGTTTAAAATGGATGGAGGACTATGGTATACCACTTTTGGAATGGGTTTCTAGTAGTCCGGATCTATCACCCATTGCAACTTTGTGGCACGAGATGAAAAAGGTGCTACGGAAATACCCTGCTCGAACAATCCCTGAACTGAAGCAAAGGCTTCAGGAAATATGGGATTCTTTTACACCAGAATTATGCCAAGGCTTGGTTAATACTATGCCCCAACGAATTTCGGCTGTAATAAAAAATAAAGGTGATGTTACCCAGTGGTAAATTATAAAATTGTTGTTTTGTTAATTTAACGTATTTGTTCACATTTATTTCTTTTTATTCTCATTTTGTGTTAGTTATCAGTCTCAGTCACCTAAGATGTATTTTTGTGGTTAAAAGAAGTTGTCAAAAGAATAAATAAATTTAGAAGTTCGTGTCGTATCTACTTTTTCTTCTACTTTTGCTCCATAAGATGAAATTTCTGACTAATCCCTGGGTGGGCCAACTGAAATGGGAAGGGGCTCGTATATAATCGCGAAAATATGTGCAACAAGCCATTCTCCCTACTCCATCTGGAGAGGTTCCGTCTTTCTATTACAAAAATTAGCCACGTATAATTTTACCATTTATAATATTGTTCCCAAGCAAGGATATTGTTATGTATGGAGTGAAAATTTTGTCAAACGTGGTGCTAATGAAATTAGTAGGTACCTGTATAAACTTCGTCAAGCAAAATGCATGTGGAAAAAGCGTGGTTTTGGTTTCAATATTCCGTCTTAATATCCCTAATATAACTCACAAGTTTTTAATAAAGAGCGTTTAATTTCAATAAAGAGCCGTATCTTGTGTATTATAAATACGATTATAGTGATGTAAATTATCAAACAATTGACACCTATTAGAAGTCGTAAGAATACCAGGTCTATATTAGGACAAATAGAATGTCGCTTAATCAAGCCTAGAAAAATCCACCCAAAATATCAAAAGAAGAAGGACGAGAAGGCCTTTTGTATTTATGTAATATTAAATCAGTTAAAGAAGAATACCACAATTTTTCAAAAACATACCTTTCAATGAATAATCCCCTCAGTTTTATTGTAGTACAAGATATAAATTGATGAACAAAAAAAAACGTAACACGGCCAAATTTGCCCCTTTTTGGAACAGTAAATTTGGATTGCTGCTAGGGATTTGTTAGAAGTGTTCGATAGGCCAATCCGTTGTCTATCAGTCTTTGCTTTAGCTAAGTTTATACAGGGTGGTAAATAAAACTGTGCAAATTTTCTGAAAGGTCGGCATGGCCCCATTTCAAAAACAATTTTTTTTTCGTATTTCAACGACAAATATGGACCTCACATCTCGAAACGTTTTTTGAATTTTTCGATTATTTCCTTTATTTGGGGGGTGATCTTTAAAAAATACACTTTTTCTTCTTGCAGTGATAATTATGCTACTCGTTACCGATATTCACAATCTAAGACTAATGTTAAAGCGAAAACTTCAGTTAAGAAGACGCGACGATGATAATCGACTCAAGAAAAAAATGTATTATACAGGATTGCATTAAAGTGGCCCAAATCTAAATTACTCTCGAAATCTGGTATTGCAAGATACTTCAATAATTAAAAGCAACTTGTTCCCGAACAATTCTTTATTTTGAACACTTCAAGATGTTCCTTGCCTGCATGAGTTGAAGAATTGATGGTGCAGAAACCAAATTACCACTGCATGTTTTTGAAAAAGAATCAGCGCTCTTGCTTACCTGAAAAGAAGACCGCATCGAGGCGAGGGTGGCTTTTGAAGGTGAAGGAGTGACTGCTTGGGGTGGAATGAGAATGAATGGAAAGATTGAATTAGTGATACTGAGTGATAGGGATACTGTGGTCCCCTATCCTGAAAATGTTGAAGGCAATTTAAATTTAGTCGATGACAATGCAAAACCTCATCGCGCTAGAATTGTCACCGTGTTTCTCACAATATTAAAATAATGGATTCGCCTTCATCGTATCCGGCTATTAATCTGACGGAGCATGTCTGGAGTAAATTTAAAAGGAATATGAAAGAATTTGGAAATGCAGGAAATAATGGGAAGCTAGCTAAAATGGGAGCATTTTATGCATAACCTGGTGGAGGGTATGGCCAGAAGAGTTGCGGCAGTTATAAGAGCTGGGGGACAAAATATAGAAATTTCCCTAATTTCCTACAAATTGTGCATATATTTTGTTAAATAATTAATTATGTAGTTCTAAAGCAAGTTGACTTTAATTTTAATTTGGGTCACTTTTAAGGCAACCCTGTATATCGAATTTTGGTGTTGAGTCTATTATCATCCTCGCGTCTATTAACTGAAGTTTTAGCTTCAATATAAGCCCTAGTTTTTTATACTCTCACGAATGAAAAAGTTGTTACTGCAAAAACAAACATTGTATTTTTTAAGGTTACCCGACAAACAAAGAGAATATGCGAAAAATTCAAAAACCGTTTCGAGATATAAGTCCATCTTTATGCCATTAGTGTAGAAATTCAGGAAATATTTTTTAGCAAAAACAGGACTGGTAGACAAAGGCTTGGCCTAGCTAACACTAGACACAGAAACTGAATCGCTGCCCTGGCAGCAATGCAAATTTTCTCCGATCAAAAATTAGGACAAACTTGACCGTGTAACGTTTATATTGCTGATCAGTTTAGATAGGTAATGATGACCGAGAAAAAAAGTACATAGACTGAACAAGTATTTCGTATAAAGGAGGATTATTATATAGAAAAATATATCTAATGTTTATATTATGTAATATATATTACATATGAACATTATATTATATGTAATATATTTTGCATTGGCCGTTGCAAATACCTAACTAAAGAGCAGATCACATTTAAAGTAAAGTGTACCTAGATGGATATTCGCTCCCCTGATACCATATCTTCCTGATACCATACTGATACAGGAAAGAATTTATCACAAGACATAAACCTTATTATATTGAATTATATTGTGGAATTTTCCTCTGGTTGGACTTCTTCGCTGCTATTATATTTTAAGACTGAAACAATAGGCCTATGGAAGCTGAAATAGGCTGTAAATACCAAAAGATAATATCGATATTGTTATATAAAATTATTTATTCTTATCTCTGTACCCATGAAGTAATATTAGTTACAAAATAAACAATAATATTTGTGAATTATATTGTGGAATTTTCCTCTGATTGGACTTCTTCACTGCTATTATATTCTAAGAATGAAACAGTAGGCCTGTGGAAGCTAAAATATGCTGTAAATACTTTAGATTTAAGTTTATCTCTCTCGCTTAGTCAACGAGTGGACTTTACTCAACTGAGCGTTACATAGATGAATGTGACGGCTCAGTCTCATTCAATACCCACAAATTCTCTCTACTGTCTCGTTTTGCCGACCGATCCTCTCTCACTTAGTCGACTCGAGCATACTTTACCCGAAGGAGCATTACATAGGCGAGCATGACTCGTACAGTCGCATTCAACACCCACAAAAATAAAAATGCTGAGGGCGCCTAAAGAAGTTTTCACTTCAAAAAAAGATATTGACGTCATTTCCATTTCACAATAAATAATATGTACTTATTATTCTCATTTTCAGAAGATAAATTTACTGATGAATATAAGCTTAGGTTGCAATTATAGTAGGGGAAACATTAAACAAACATTAAACTCAAAAGTCAAAAATTTGAAAGAAAAAAAAGATATTAAAGTAATCCAACACACCCTAGATCTGTTCCCAATTCTGAAATACACAATTCTGTTTTGGAGAATGCGCTGGGATTAGTAAGGTGCAGTGGCAAGCAGTTGAAAGTAAATGATTTTATTTCCGCTTGCAAATTTAACATAAAAACATATTATATACCAAAATACAACGAATTCTACTAAAGTAACCAAAAACACAACTTACTCATCAATGAGATATATAAATTAATTCAAATATGTTGGATTTTTCCATATTAATAATCAAATCAAACAAATTATTTAAAAAAACAAAACAAAATGTTGACAGCAGACATAGTTAACACACATAAATCTATACCAAGCAATTTACAGTTATTATAATGAAAATTAATATGAAAAATTTAAACAAAACCAAATGGAAATGTTATTTGTAGTCACAGTGTACCCATATAAAAATATTCAATCTGTACAGTGGTGTCATAAAATTAGAAAAATATTACATATACATAAACAGATTTATATAAGGAAAATTTTTAACCTTTGTAAAATAAATTGCTGATGATAAAGGTGATCACCTCTGCAACGTACAATTAATTGTTTACTTCAATCCCTAATTAAGCAGTAAACAGGAAACCAATATACTCAAGTTTTTCGTGGGATATTTTGGTTTTTCTTTTACGAAAAATGTAATAATCTCGGAACCTACTTGTTTCCCAGATTCAAAAAGAAATGGTTATTTAAAGTAAAAAATATATACTTTCACAACTTTTCATGCTAATTGAATTATTTTTACGGAAAAAAATTAAATCGGTTTTCCGCCATTATCTCGGAAAATTTGAGGTTATGTTGAAAAATGCCGTGTATAAAAGTTGTATACGTTTAACAAAAAAGAATCAAAAATACGATTCCGTTAGTTATCAATCCGATTAGACAAAACTCACATACAGCTGTAGTTTACTAATTATATCGTAATGTTTAATAGGGCTTAAAATATTGTAAAAGCATTATATTTAGAAACAAAATTATTTGAAATCGTTAATAATGGCTTAATTTATAAACCCAAATTCAATTGCATTTATACACCCAAATATACATTTATATGGATTAGGTTTGACCATAAATTATTCGAGGGAAAACGGCAGTGGAGGGTATATTCTAAATGTTATCCGTATTGCCTTTTATACGAGTACGATACTCTAACATATTACATGCATAATGGAATCTCTTCTAAACTTCGATTAAAAGCATAAAGGCAATAATTACTTATTTTCAATAGTTACTGTGTTACTTGCAGCTAATTTTACAATGGCTAGACCATGGCTACGAACTTCTATCATATATTAAGTATCTTTTGCCGAGTTGCAGAAAATGTGGATCTGTGAAAATCACATTTTCACGAGTTGGAAATTGGTTGCAATTAGGCCTGAGACAGGCTCGACATGGGGCTTAAATACTTACAATTATTCAATTCAGCTCCGTAAGCAGACAATAACAAAATTTGCCAGATGATAGTTTGCATTATAACAATAACGTAAAATACAATTCCAGAATTCTTGACATTGCATTCTAGCCGAATGGTGATTAATGTGACGTTGGCCTAGATGCAAGTAGAGGAATAAGATATGTCGTAATGTTATTCTTCTACCAACGTAACGTAGGCCATTTTTAGGGTTCCGGATCCAAAGGGTAAAACGGGACCATATTACTAAGACTCCGCTGTCCGTCCGTCCGTCTGTTCGTCTGTCACCAGACTGTGTCTCATAAACCGTGATAGTTAAACAGTTGAAATTTTCACAGATGGCGTATTTCTGTTGCCGCTATAACAACAAATACAAAAAACAGAACAAAATACATATTTAAGGGGGCTCCCATACAACAAATAGACATGGACCTGAATCTGTATGCTAATAAATTCCGGAGTCGTCGCGCCGGTTAGACGAAATTAATTATTATCTTAAGTAGGTAGGCTTTAGATATCATAAGTAGGTAGGTGTACGCATGTACTTAATCTAAGTCAGTACCCATAAGTGGGGCTCCCATACAACGTTATCTATAAAAACGGCAAAAAAATCATTTTGCCGTTTTTATAGATAATAGTACGGAACCCTTCGTGCGCAAGTCCGACTCGCACTTGGCCGGTTTTTGTAGTACCTTATGCAGATGTAAAATGCGAGTTTATTGAAATCAAATTGTTACGAGTATACTGACATTCTATTTTATGGCGAAGGTGCGGGTTACAAGTAATATTATGTCTTTCCATACCTTGAGTGACGTCTACATACAGTGGTCAGTGAGTATGTCTAGAGTGGGCTTAGTCTTATAGCTGACTAGGATGGATAGACGCGATGTGAATTGCTGATGCGATAGCGTCTATTTTATTTAAAATACTTTTGCCGGTGATTACTAGTGTACAATTATGCGTGTTCGCGACTGACTTTGTTGGGGTGTTTATTTACTGGTTGAGATCTACATATGGTTTGGAATTTATAAGAGATTTTGTGGTTTTAATTATACGTTATTTTTGTTAGTTGTTAGTTTTACATAAGTCTTTGCATGTTTTGTTCATGCTTTTTTGTTTTTATATTTTAGTTTTATTCTGTTATGTTTTCTGTTTTATGTTTGCCTCTGTTTCTATTTTTAAAGTTATTTTTTCTGTAGTTTCTATTCAATCATTGCTGATTGAATATTGGAGTTAGTGTGATGCATTAATCTGTGTAGGAAATGTGATATTATGCGATTTTCTATAAAGAAATTTTTTTAATAGTGCTATGCCTGTGGTTGTGTGTTAGAGTTTCTATTTTGTTTGCTTTCCTGAGTTTTGCTCTTTGAGGCATTTGTTTTGTTGTGTTTGCAATTTGGCCTTTTGTGTGTTAGATATAAATGGATACCAGATTTGCGCTGCGTAGGTTAATATCGATCGCACATATGCTTTATAGAATAGTGTGGCGGTTTTCACATTTGATTGTAGCATTATTGGGTATATTGATTTTAATCTGTATTAGATTTTGTTTATCGTTATGTCTACCTGTCTTAAAAAATTGAATCGTGGTTCAATACACAACCCTAGATATGTCCTGTTTTATTCTGTAAGTTTACATTATTAATTGGGATTTTAAGGGTTGGTAGGTCTCTTTTCCTTGTGAAAACTACGACTTGCCTCTTAGTCTCGTTCACGTGTAGCACCTAGTTATCGCAGAAGTTTACTGTGGTTGTTGTGTACTGTTGCATGGGTCTTTGTAGAAGTGGTAAACTACGTGTCGTCGCAATTGCCGCTGGTATCGTCCGCGTACAATTCAGCAGTTGTCACATGGTCTGTTGGGTTGGGTATGTCGTGTGTATAGATATTAAATTGTCGTGTGTATAGATATTAAATAGTGTTGGTCCCACGGATGTGCCCTGTGGTACCCCAGATAACATCGAACGGGATAAGGAGGCTTCCTGTTTGACTGCAACTATCAATTAGAGATTAGAATATATGAATGTATTATTTTGTTATACACATTGGAAAGTTCGTGACGTACCAGCTACACGTCAGTACTCATCAGTCACTCGTAGTAGCCAAGAGTATCACAGACTGTCAAATGCTATTGCGAGGTCTAGGGAGACAACTCCTGGGAGTTGACCTCGATTTAGTTGACGGTAATTTTCTCGCAGATGCGGAATAGCTGCAGGTCGGTAGAATTTTTGGTAGGCATCCGTATTGGAATTCGCTCATGACGTTATGTTATGTGTCTGAGCGAACTCCATTACTTGGGACTTGGGAGTGTATAAGGGTGTCGAGTAACTTGCTTAAGGATGGTAGAAGGTTAATTGGGCGGTAGCAAGTTGGATATGTGTAGGATTTATTGGGTTTATGTATGGGAACGACGTTAGCTGTTTTCCAATATGTGGGATAATAGGTTAGTCTCAAGCAGGAATTGAACAGGTTTGTAGGAACATTACTGCAAGGTGGGGTAGGGTTTTGAGGAAATAATTGGGAATATTGTGAAGACCGGGTGCTTTTCTCTTTTTTATAGCTCGTATTACTCCGTCTGCTGTGATTTAGCAGTTTATGGTGTGTTTAAATTTTTGTCAGTCGTAATCTTTTCGGCTGGTCTCCTTTGTATTTTATTCGTGACATATTTTAGATTTATAATTACTTGAACCACTATGCGGTCGCTTCGTATCTCGGATATGTGGTTTATATTATTGATATTATTTATATTACTATATAGTTATAACAATATCAATTATGTTTCTGGAGATCGGCCTTATTGGCCAGGTGGGTGCTATTAGCTTTATATGTGGATATTTTTCTATGTACTTGTATAACCTTTTTCCTTCGTGGTTTTCCGGAGTATTAATTATATTCCAGCTTGTGTGTAAGCACGTAAAATCACCGAGCAATACGTATTTGTGATTTGTCTGTCTTATGTTGTCTAGTGGCGTTTTGGGCGCCTTATATGCTGATATTATTAGTATGTTCTCATTAAGGTAATTGCTGCGGCTTCAATGATTTTTAATATTGGGAGAGATGTCTGCGTGTACGTTATGTATTTGCGTATTACTATTATAGCGCCACCTCCTCTGCCCTGCTCTCTGTCTGCTCTAATTACGTCGTAATTTATTATTTTAAATATATTTCTGGACTTGAGGTGTGTTTCGGATAGACAACATATTCCTATTTTGTGGGTTTGTAGAACATGTATTAGCTCTTGTTTCTGTTGTATTGCCCCGTTTATATTATAGTTTAATATAATTATTGCATTCTTGTTGTTTGTATTTGTGATTTCCGATTTTTGATAGTTTTGTTTGTTATATGATTTTATTATGATTGTTAGATTATTCTATCATAGCGGATATTTCTTCCGCTATGAGACATATCTTGTCAAATGTGTCTTTCTTCGTTTTTAGTTGGATGATTAGATTTTTGACAATGTTCCAGATTTTTGTTAGATTGAATCCCTTGAAAGGGTTAATTAATTCCCTGATGGGGTTTGATTCAGTGTTTTCATTTGCTTGGTAATTATTATTTTCATTGTTACTACGTATGTTTTGTATGTTCGTTTTGTCGGATTTGTGTCCACTTTTGGACGTTTTCTGTGGTTTGCTTTTCTGCTTGATCATTTGTGAACAGGGCACAGGCGGTGGCTTGCTGTGGTATGTTTGTCGTTCTAGGAGCTACTGATGTCTGTCTGGTTTGTCCATTGCCGTTGGTCGGATTTGTGCGTCTTGTCTGCTGTTGTTTAGATTTCAGATAACTGGGGCACCCTTTGTAGTTTGTGGGATGTTCACCCCAGCAGAGTGCGCAAGTGCACTTTGAAGCAGTACATGGTTGACCGTTATGATTTTGGGAGCAACAAACGCACCTGTGTGCTCTGTTACAGAAGTGTGATGCGTCAGGCCCCTGAAAGTCTAAATCCGCCCCTGCATGCTGCTTTGCTATACGAATTTAAACGCCAAGCGTTACGAAAACGATACCTTTTCCAATGCATGTTAGAGAATATCGGCCAGGGGGTGAGTGGGCGAGTGGGTAGGGCAAGAGGGCGAGTGGGTAGGTGATAAAAAATAAAAAACCTAAAATTATCTCGTTTTATTTTTCGAATTCCGAGAGCACGACATTTTCTTAGCAAATCTAATGACGGATTCGTGGTCGTCGGGTCTAACTAGATTTTTTTGCGATGTGTGGGAAGAGTTGATCTTTTTGAGATCTTTTTTCGTAAAAAATTTCGACAGATCGAATGTAAAATTTGCAAACAATTCAAAGTCTTCAAAGATCAGCTGAAAACGGCGGTAACCCCTGGAATATGCTGAGTGTCGCCGTTGTCCGCTATGGCGGCATGTGGCGATTCGCGCGATATATGTGTCGCTATCACATATAATAACGCATTGTCCTTTTCTTAAAAGAAAAATGACTCCCTACTTTTTTATTCCTAAGTTCACTATTTTTGATTTTCATCTTTACAGCCCATCGGCAATTTTTCTTCGACTCAAAAATAGTTGATTATTATCACTAATGAACAATCAAATGGATATTAACCAACTAGGAGAACAAGTCCAAAATAAATTCACTGCCTCCTGTGCTATATAGGCTACCTAGAAGAAAAAATGTAAAGGTAACCTAAAAGTTAAGTTATCGGACATAACTCAAACATAGCATAACCTTAGTACAGACGAACTGGGAGATAGTAGTTAAATCCACATAATTGTAATATATCGCACTACTCTAGATAAAAATTGCTCATTTTATTGGTATAGTATGACTCTTGGGTGCAATAGGGTTTTTAAAAAATAACGGCATTGCGATGAAATGCCCAATAAAAATGTGAAATTATGTTATAATTCTTTATAGGTACTAAATAATTTTATACCAGTTCTGAAATTGATCACCTCATTGGATAATTTCACAAAAATAAATGAGCATACGATGCGTTTTCATTTCTCTTAAATCGTTGCTGTAACTTTAATAGTCTAGCATTTTTCCCTAAATCAAACGCCAATACTGAAATTTTACGGTTACTAATAGTTACCTATATGAGACAATTAATAAATGCAAGCATTATAATCCATAAAAAGACGAAATAAACTGTGCTTGTGGTACATAATTTTTGCAACTGGTACTGTATGTCTGAACAAAAAATGAATCTAGAATATAATACGTGAAGTCTGCCTTTTAATTACCTCCATAAGTAGTCCTCCGTAAGTTTTATGGGCAAGTTCGTTCTGCATAGTATTTTCGCCAACGCGTTCAATGTAGAGATTTATTTTCCCTCGATTAAATCGTTAATTTACACATTAAACCAAGAACGGTTATAAAATATAATATAAAATACAATAAAACTACATAAAATTATAGTAAAATTACAGAATGACAATATAGAGGCATCATAAGCTAGAATGTATCGTTATGATACGCATCCAGTGTATACTCGTAATAGGCCTTCTTAAGTACAGCTTTCAATCTCCTTTTCAGGTCCGTCAGTGGTAGATTTTTAAAGTTATAGGGAAGTTTATTGTGAGTCATTTAATCATAGCAAATATATTTTTCTGTATCGAGGCAACAATTTTGCTTTTATATTCAAAAAATCGTCTTAGACCCATATAAATGATTTCTATAGTGAACTTTAAACAGACAAATATTATTTGCTACAAATACCACAGCCTCATATGTATATGTGTAGTAAGCTTTAGTACCGCGGGGATTTTAGCGCCACAGCCCTTAAGGGAAAAATCTAATAATGCACCTGTGTCTTTGTAATTCTAGTTGGTTCATTTAATTTTGTACCATATTATATGATTGGTTAAAAATATTTTGTTTTCACTATCAGAGTGAAGTAAATCTAAATTAAAATCTCCACATTACGAGCCCCTTCCCATATCAGTTGGCCCACCCATTGAAATCTTAGTTTTTTGGTCAGCATCAAAACATAATAAATACTACAAGCTGTGTTTAGGTCTCAAAGTAATTAATAGGGCATATTTAATCTTATGCAGTAGAAAACACACAACTTTATTGGTCTTCACTCAAATGTGTAACAAAGAAGCAAAATGTTGCAAGTACGGCGATCAACCCGTTTTTTTTTATTCATTACAAAGTAAGCTTACAATTCGAAGGTGGCCGTGGAAAACAGACGCCACAACAATTTAACAATTATTGCTAATACTCATAGCTGTCAGAATTCATTTGATACAGCCTCAAAGTAGTTGTGTTCTTTAAAAATGGGCAGAGGAAAGGTTATGGATGACAAAATTCGTTCACTTATTATTAAATTTTTCAATTGTGGGAAGTCAAACTCGGAAATTGCAAATTTATTAGAATTATCGCGGTATAGTGTAAGAAATATAGTTAGAAGATATAAAATGACGAGTTTAGTCGCTGCAAAGCCCCGATATGTAAAAAAAAGCAAGATTACAGATTGTGATAGAAGAGCGTTAAGAAGAATTATCCAGAAAAACAGACGTGCCAATTACCTCGAGTTAAGTGTTCTGTGGAGTGATGCCGTTGGAAGACGTATTTCAAGATCAACAACTCACAGAGAGGCTCACAAATTAGGATTTGGGACTTACAAGGTATGTTTTTTAATAAAAAAAATGAACTAGAAAAATTAAAAGTGACAATTTTGTATTAGGCCAAAGAAAAGCCACTTTTAACACCACGGCAGAAGAAAAATAGGGTAAGATGGGCAAAAGAACATAAGGATTGGACATCTCAGCAATGGCGTGCAATACAATGGAGCGATGAGGCCCGATTCGAAGTTTGTGTTGGAGATAGTCGAAGTAGAGTTATTCGCAAAAAAAAATGAAGCATTCCATGCTGACTGTCTTAAAAGAAAAGTAAAATTTCCTGCATCCGTCATGGTGTGGGGAAGCATGTCATCAAAAGGAGTAGGAAAACTCCATTTTATTGTCGGAAACGTGGATACAAACAAATATTTGGCCATTTTAGAAAAATCACTTTTACCGGTCATGGAAGAGTGTTTGACATAAGGCCAAGAATTTATGTTTCAGCAGGACGGCGCAGCATGCCACACCTCAAAACGAAGTTTAAAATGGATGGAGGACTATGGTATACCACTTTTGGAATGGGTTTCTAGTAGTCCGGATCTATCACCCATTGAAACTATGTGACACGAGATGAAAAAGGTGCTAAAAAATACCCTGCTCGAACAATCCCTGAACTGAAGCAAAGGCTTCAGGAAATATGGAATTCTTTTACACTAGAATTATGCCAAGGCTTGGTTAATACTATGCCCCAACGAATTTCAGCTGTAATAAAAAATAAAGGTGATGTTACCCAGTCGTAAATTATAAAATTGTTGTTTTGTTAATTTAACGTATTTGTTCACATTTATTTCTTTTTATTCTCATTTTGTGTTAGTTATCAGTCTCAGTCACCTAAGATGTATTTTTGTGGTTAAAAGAAGTTAAATAAATAATAAACAAATTTGGAAGTTCGTGTCGTATATTTCTTCTTCTACTTTTGCTCCATAAGATGAAATTTCTGACTAATCCCTAGGTGGGCCAACTGAAATGGGAAAGGGCTCGTATATTATAGCTTTGCAGCGCTTTAGAGCAATGTCTAATATTTTACTTACAGTTAGGAAAAATATGTCTACATTACTTTTTAGTGGTCTGTAAATAATTATAGATTTTATAATTTTACATATCATCTTTCAGTTCCTGAAATGTTTCTTGTAAAATATATGTATTTCTCTTTCTTATTATTATTAATATTAATATTATATTTTTATATATAACCACCTGAAAATCTGGAGACAATAAATTAGGAACATCTTATTTGAAACAATATTGAGACTATACATTGAATCGTTCTGGAAAGCGGATTGAATTAGAAAGTTTAAATTGGGTACATGTTTAAAGCACTCCTCTATTTATCTTCACTGTACCGAATCGAAGGAAAAATATTGGCAAAATTTATCACAATTGGCGCTTCAATGAGCTCAGATTTATTATACCTGAAATATATATACATAAGGCTATAATGTTACTTTCGTAAATAAAGCTATTTATTTATATCCATCCAGATTGGTATAATATTCGTATTTTTACAGTACTATTATTTTGTCTAAAATATTTGATACTGTAACTAAAATCTTTATTAGCTATTTATTTAACTGAATTAATATTAGAAACAAAATCAAAATTAATAGTCCAGTCAACTAAGGGTTTCACCGATAAATTCCAATAGATTTGAAACTTCACATATCTACTTGCAAAATGAGCAAAACACGCTCATAGATGATATAAAGCAAAATTGAGCTCATCTTACCCTTAACTTTAAAAGTGACATATGCCCGACTTGTGCTCTTTGCTTCTAAGGGGTGAAAGCTACCCCTTCGTCCTTACTGACACGACGGAAAAAAGAGATCGCTTTTAACCTCTTGTGTATAATTCTTATGAATTTAGGTTCTAATACCCCGGAATATAATAATAGGTGTAATGTTTTTAGGACGTAGAATAATTTAGGAAACGAGCGGTCGAACTTATGTTTCTACGCATGGAAGTCAAAGCTCATAAGGTTTTGAAACTACTCTACTAATGGCGGAAACATTATAACAGATCCGAAGAAAATGGTACTTATCCGTATCCGTGTCGAATCGGCTTACGATAGATACTTATGAAAAAATAATTTAAAGCTTTTCTCTACGTATGTGCATCTTGTTCTGTCATATTTCCTAAGCTCGAATTTTGTTCTGTTGTTGCTTTTGAAAATATGTTTTTGTTTATTTTATCTTAATATATATTTGTTCTAAAATAGAGGGTATTATCAATAATCCCATTCTTATTTATGAAGAGGACCTTGATTTAAAGTTGACATAGAGTTAAGATACGGAAGCCGTAGCGATACGAAGCACGTATCGTATCTCGATCGCCGTATCGGTTCGGCACATGCGCAGTTCGATACGGATAAGGATACATATGAAATCTGTAGCACGCTGTAAGTCCTTAATATCAATTTGTGCAATATAGTATCTAACGGAAGATGGAAAATATAGTTATGTAATAAGTACCTACACTCTTATTAAGCCAAAGAATAACACATAGATACTTATGTTTAATATCACAAATAACACTAGGTATATGAACAGCATCTTTGGAGGATTTTGAAGGATCTAAGAAATAACGTTCGGTATATACAGGGTGTTTCATAATGTATTATGTTTAGAGCAATTATAAAATGCTGATGTCATAATAATAATATAACGATTTGCCAAATATGACGTCAGTAAAATGTGGATAACAACGTGTCAAATAAGTGTTTGCCCATAAAACATAAAGCGATATTTTCATTAAAACTGCAGATATTACTAGGACACAAAAAGATACGAAAGGTACGAAAAATGTCATAGGTGGCAGCCTCTAACATTGTAGAGGCTGCTACCATCAGAATTATGAATGGATTTAAATTTCTCGCCTAAAAACACTAAAACCCTAAAAACACTAAGGTAAAACGTAAGAAGTAGGTAGGTAGGTTCTTTGAACGACTGTATCTCAGCCATTTTTTATCAAAAATACTTATGTCTGCTAAAAACGTTTTGTCACCATTTTGACGAATATTGCGTCAGATTTCTTTTTTGGAAACGAATGCCTATACCAAAATCCACTCAGAAAGAAGTTATACCTGCACAAAAATGAAAAAAAAAATAAAATTCTTCGTTTTTTTTTAAATAGCTTGCTTATTTATTAGAAAAAAGTTTTTTTTTAATTTAATAATTTGCCATTCCGTTAGGAAATTTGACTCTACAAAAAATATTATATGTTGTAGGTATATAATAAAAATGGATAGTTTTTAAGTTACAGTTGTTAAATGATTTACAAGTGGACAAATTTACTCCGTTCTCAAAAATTCAAGCTAAATTTAATAGCACTTTTATCATCTCTAAGGTACAATTGAACATATGAAACAATAAAATACGTTAAACGAATTAGTTCCTTATTCAATTACGTAGTCAATAGTCTAATATTGTGATATGGTGTTGTTATTTACTGCTGCTGCGTACAATTAATTGTGAAACATAATATATCGTTGTAATGGTTGAAACACGGTTTCCCTCACTATTTCAGCCTCTACTTTACGCTGTTATAATTACGGCTTTTTTCCGTAACCTTCGGTTTTTCTTCTTATTTTTCTTGCTTAGAGGTTACATTCCAAAGTTATATATGACGCCGCAAGAGTTTGCTAAGATAATTCTAACAAACAATTCCCTAGAGCCTAGAGCACTCGTGCAAACCTCTCAGCATCAAAACTTATCTACAGTAACAACTAGGAAAGTCGGGGGCGACTGCAGATACGCCATAAGTTTTCAGATGTAAATACAATTTATATGATTATTATAAATATGGTAATCTTTTAAAGGGTTGAGGTAATGTTTAATTTTGATATTATTCGTATACTCCAACATATTACTTTAATTATCTGCAACATAACGTATAGTTAGTTATGTAGAAATACAAATTTTAAAAATTGTATGTTTTAAAATTATAATAGAAAATAGAAGGCATATATAACGGTGGTTATAATTTTGTGTATAAAGGGTTTTCCAATAAGACCGATGTGGTTTGAAAATGTGATGTGAAAATGTAATAAAATAAAAATTATTTCAGATGCAACCGAACTTTGTAGGTATATTATTATAAAGTAGTCGATAACATTTCTGATTGTTCTGAATTACACATCGTTGAAATGTCCATCTCGACTTCGAGTACACGAGCGACGAATTCAACGAACCCAATTTTCGATGACTGGGCAATAAATCAGACGTGATCTGACGAATGCTCAATGATCAATCTTAATGAATCAAGTGTTTGTGGTCTGTTTGCATAGGACCTTAGATTTCAAGTAACCCCAAAAGAAGTAATACAATTGAGTTAAATCAAAACTTCTTGGAGGCCAGTGAACAGTTTCCTTGAAATTATCCTTTCGTCAAACTTACTTGCACTACGTCGATAGTTTCATGAGCACATGTGGCACCGTCTTTCTGGAACTACATTCTCCAAATCAATTGCATCTAAATTCGGCGACAACAAAATTGTTAACGTCTGGCGGCATCGTTCACCAATCGCTGTAACTGCATATCTTACGCTCCTACCTCGTTTTGAAAAAAGGCTTCTCGTGAATCTGTCGTGTGTGAGAAACAAAAATGAGCATCTGATAAGATAATTTCTTTCGCAAAATTAAGATACCTCAAGTTGTTCTAAACTCCAAGCAGCAAATCCTAGGCGCCGACTGGACCATCTGGTCCAGTGGCTTAAGTTCTTGGGTTAAAACAATCTTATATAAGCGTAAATTCAAGTCTTTTTGCAAAATCTGCCACGTTGTCTTGTCCTTAACCCTTGACCACGACGAGGAATTGATAAATTTGGATCCTCTGGAACACTAGCTCTTACAGCAGCAATATGTTCAACAATCGTTGTTACCAAACCGGTTCATTTTGGAAATTAAATGCGAAGCGCACTACAATAAATTAAATTGTCAGATAAACGTCAAATAAATTATCAGCATACTTGGCATTTAATTATATATCTACTATTTGATTTTCTTTCAAAATTAAAATTCTTGTTTCATTGAATTATCCTCCGAATACCATTTGTGCTCTCAGTTTTGCTTCAATATTTGTCCTTCATTCATTACTCGTTGCTGCTGTTTTTGGAAAATAACTACTCCCACTTTGCGCCCGTAATTATTTTCGTCACAGCAGCAACTCGTACTCAGAATGCCAAATATTGTCGTCAAAACCCAGAGCTTTACCGGCTTTGATTGATTTTTAGTTAATAAGTAAATAAGTGTAACCTCAGGTCCCGAATACAAATTCTCAGGATTTAATTCATAATTCATTCACATTCTGAAGATAATTCATATTTGGCATTGTGACATCACTAAAAATACAATATGGCGACAAACAATTTTTTTTATTGTCAGATTTGGTTTATTCTCTGTTTCTGCGTGTATGTTCAGGTTGTGACAATAACGTGTACAATAACGCAACGTAATAAAACAAAGTAAAGAACGCCTTTATCAAGAAATTACAGTGCCTATTTACTCAACTAGGTAGTAGTCTATTTGCCTCGGGCAAAATATCAAGGAATAACGCCATATTGTGATACAAGCATGAAATTCGGCATAGTTGTAAAAAAATATTTTGAGGGATTTGATCCGATAAGCCTGACCCGCATGACGCTCGTTACCGTCATTTTTTCAAAATGACGGAAATTTTTTTTTTAAATTTTAGCCGTTTTCAATTTAGGCAATATTATTCTCAATCCTCTACAATTCGAGGATGAGAAATTCATATAACATTCATAAAACATATATCACGTTGGTATGATCCTAACTAACCTTTAAAATCTCTATTAAACAAAAAAAAATAGACTTTTTTAGGGTTTTCCCTTAAAAAATTGCGTACGACTTAATATTTCTTTATGTGTTTATTTATACCATTGTTTCAAATGTTGCGACAAATTTTTCAACTATAGTGGAGTCCTAATTAAACTGTCAGTGGCGTAATTAATACTAGTTATAAGAACTGTGGCACAATTAAAATCGATCATTAAAGAGTTCAAAAAAAACTTAAAACAGAGTTTAAATAATGTTATATAAAGAATATTACATCCATCAGACAACTATATCTTCAAAATAGAGGATCCGATCATTAAAGAGTTCAAAAAAAACTTAAAACAGAGTTTAAATAATGTTATATAAAGAATATTACATCCATCAGACAACTATATCTTCAAAATAGAGGATCCAAAATGGCGGACTTTCTTATTTATAAACCGATTTATCCCAAACTTAAAACTTCGTGCGATAATTAAGGTCACTCAATATAATTCTAGTTTTTGGAACAGCTGATGCTTTAAAATAAAACCGTTCAACTTAAAAGCTTTTTTTACCTACTTTTTTTAAACTAGGTAAATTTAGATGGACGGTTAAATGATAGAGGATCGAAGAGGGGACTTCCTTGGGGATCTCCATTGAGCTATTACCTCTCTATCCTCACAGGCCCGTATTGATTTTTAATTTCCGCGTCAGTACTTGTCATGGATGCATAAGCAAATATGCCCCTAAAAGATAACACAATTTGCACAAAGACTCGCTAGAATAATAACAAAATTAGGTTTATATTTCAATATTTGCGTTGTAAACCCGATTGGAAATGAAATGAATTTTTCATAATGTTACCTCACTCGCCCCTAATAATGTTCTCGCAATTTTCAGGCTTCCGGGGCACTGGAAGAACACCGAAGGATGCGAGAATACCTTAGAAGGATGGAACGTGACGGAGTTCAACGAGTGAAAATGTTTCTTGTGATTACAGCGGCTTACGTACTGTTTTGGGGGCCGCTATTTTTCGTAACTCTGGTTAACCACCCTATTGTAGGAAACCCCTTGGGCCACGAGGTAAGTTAGGTGCTCTTTGAATTATAATAATCACTGGCCCTAGTCGGTTGAACAGGTACACGAACCAACATTAACATTTTGCAACTATAATAATAGGTACCTACATATTTAAGAAAGTGTACATTTTCTAAGTTGTAATTAATCATTTACGATAAGATTTACTTCTACCAAATAATTTGATGGAAGTAGGTATACAGAAGCTGAATATGTTAGAATGACCAAGGGTGTGAAATATAGTAGGGGTTATGCTAGTTCTCAAATATATTCTTAAAAAAAATTAAATATGTAATTTTCGGTAATACAAGGTTATTAATCAAGATCGCGGTATTGCTTTGAAAAATTGTATGTTTTCCCTTGACGCGATTGGGAGGTTGATCGAAGAAAAAAATGAATGTTTTAAAAATATTTTGAAGGTTATATTCATTTTCAGATGAACATATGAAAAGTTAAACAATATTATCATTGAATGTAGGTAATTTTGTGTTTATACAATAATTGTGACAAGTTTCGTCCTCAATAATACCGCACAATCTTTAGACAATTCAATTTAATCTCTTAAAACTAAGCCTGTCATTTGACATTTGAAACGAAATGCTAGGAGTTATGAACCGCGCTCGCAAGGCGGCGACGCGACGCGTACCTTAAGCAGATGGTTGCGAAGCGTATTACCTAGCGGCGTTTTTAATATATCAGTTTAATCAGTCAATTGTACTTTTTTATATTCAATTATTATTATTGAACTTCTTTAGGCGCGCTCAGCACTTTTTGTGGGTGTTGAATGAGACTGGGCCGTCACGCGTCACGCTCGGCTATTTAACGCTCCTTCGGGTAAAGTAGGCTCGAGTCGACTAAGTCAGAGAGGATCAGTCGGCAGAGCGAGACAGTAGAGAGTTTGTGGGTATTGAATGAGACTGAGCCATCAGTTCGTCTATGTAACGCTCAGGCGAGTAAACTCCATTCGTTGAATAAGCGAGAGATAATATATTGAATCTAAAGTATTTACAGCATATTTTAGCTTCCATATGCCTTTCCATTGTTTCATTCTTAGAATATGATAGCAGTGAAGAAGTCCAATCAGAGGAAAATTCCACAATATAATTCACAAATATTATTGTTTATTTTGGCTAATATTAGTTCATGGGTACAGAGATAAGGATAAATAATTTTATATAACAATATCGATATTATATTTTGTTGATTCACCTAACTAATCCATTATATAACATAAATGTAACTATATAGATATTATAACAGGCATTTTTGGCGTATTTTTTAAAATAATAATACCTCTTAAGGGAGAAATATATATTTATTGTTTCCTAAGTAAAATAAAATACAATACAATCAGAAATAATAATCAGAAAACAATATATCAGGAGGTTCCGTCTGGTCGGGTTACCGTCCAATTGTTTTCCTCTCTGTATCGAATTGAATTGAATTGGATTGAATGGAATCGACTGCCGAAGGGATGGTCCGTCGCAGTACTTGCTAACTATGAACAGGTATTTTGGAGCGACATACAGTGGGGCCGCATTTAGCGCCGGTTGCCTATAGCATCTGTGTCACGGGCGTGTACGTTCAACGTGTAATAACGGATGCGGTGTATTGCGGATTGTGGTAATACGGGCGGACGGGTACAATATATATTTTAAAATTCTAAAATTAGAAGTTTTCACTTCTATCGTGTGGTCATAAGCACACATCCATGTTTCTTTTTAAAGATAGGCTCTAGTGAACTTTCGAATTGTTCTAAAACAAGATTGTTAAGATGAACGGAGGTCATGGTGCGTCAGCATCTGACACGTGTTCAAATGACGTCTCTCGTAGCGTGATTTCGCGATTGTGGCATGGATATGAACAATTCGGTGATGTCGCTGAAAGACTACGCCACGACAGGATCGGTATGTGGCATAATAACTCGTCGAAATGTGCGTTACATGCAGGATAATGCAAGGCCACAAACTTCGGCAACAGTAAGAGATTGGTTTGATAATGAGGATATTACCGTTCTACCGTGGCCAGCACTGTCGTCAAACCTTAATCCCATCGAACATGTATGGGATATGCTCCAGAGACGGATCGCTCCTTATCTTAATACTCCCCAAGGTCTTCAAGATCTTCTTAAATAAGAATGGACCTTATTACATCAAAAAGAAATTGAGAATTTTTAAGAATGCCAAGGCGGTGTTTAGCATAATTAATACTGCTGGAGGAAATACAGATTATTAGAAACATTTTTTGTTTGTTTGAATTTTTTTGTTTCTATTTACATGTTTTACATGCATTGTTATGTTACGAATTTCAATTAAATTAGTGCCCTTTTTAACTTTTGTTTGATTATTTCATCAAAGAGAAAACATATTACACTGAAATTAATATGAATTCATTGCTAGCTAATCAGGCATTATAACGGTATGTCACTTTTTAAAATTAAATTAAAATTTATGTATAAACGAGGAAAAAACTTTTGTGTTCCATAGACATTTTTGATGTGTTTAGTTTATAAAAAAAATGAGATACAAAGGAACATAGAATACATCTTGAGTATAGATGTATTCTTTTGCGGTCTCCTTGCGGTCAGTAGAAATACTGCAACTGGAAACAGCTTTAAATGTCTCTCGTTTTAATTTAGGATTTAATTTCTGTAGGCAGAGAGAATAACTAAAACTGTCGCCGGGTGCATTCTCTTTGTAGATGTGGATGCTCCTCGAACTGCAAAATGTTATTATCGCAAATGACGTAGATTTGCCGGGATATTCAGATTGAAGACTGCCTATGTATGATTGGCGTCGTGTCCCTTTGTTTGTTATAAGTGTTTATCGGAGTGTGTAAAATTAATTACTACAACATTCGTGTGCCGTGAACACTGAGTCTTATAATTATGATACTATACCATTAATTTCAGCAGCTACAGCTAATCAGTAAGATTATTCACACTTACGCGGAATTATAAACATCAACACATCATACGGATATGTATCTATAAAATATGTATATCTATGGATATAAAACAACTTAAATTTTCAATCTTTAAGAATATAAAGCTCTGTATACACCATCCCAATACCACTGATACCAGGCGACTCGATTATCAGATGTTGAAAATGAAGTTAAATACGTAAATACTGCAAAACTAATTTTAATTTACCATTAATACCTAATGTTTATGTATCTATTAATTGCAGTTTTTTATTGTTTTTATACAATTATATCTGAAGTACATACATTTATATAGTGTTAATATTTCAACAAAATATATAATATAGTTGGTCATTATATATTTTGTTCAAATATAGGAAAACTGGCGTTATTCGTCACTTGCGGGTCAGTGTTTAAGTATGTATACGGCTTAAAACAAAGGTTGATTTTACTTATTGACTCATTTAGCAGATAATTACAAACACTATAAGCATAAACTAAAATTATACGCTAAGTTTACATTAAAACATTTTACCGTAAATCAACAGGTAAAAAGATAAACGGAAAAACACCGTTCCACCACACAGCTATTCAAAAGCAGTAGAATAAGTACATAAATAAAATCTGTCCACAGGTTTTAAGAGCCTTGAGCCGAAAGTTCAGCTTGATAACCGGTCACTTAACGCTTATAAATGTCATGAATTTTAGTAGGTAGAGTCGTCAGTATATAATATCTGTTCTATAATGTACTATATATTTTTTATAATATAATATGTAAAATCAAATATAAAAATACAATCATAATTTCATAATGTAATAATTTTTTGATTTTTAAATTATTCTAAATTAATTGATAGACATACTCAACAAATGATAACTTTGTCTCAAACTTTTTTTAAAAAACACAAATTGATCACAGGATAATTCTAGTGCGTTATGGTAATTGAATTGGAAAGCAGATAATCGATTTTTTTGACATTGAACGGGAAAAAGGTGTTCCAGAAAATTATGCAAAAATTCGTTGGATTCTAAAAATTCTTTAGATTCTATGCGAAATTCTAAGAAAATTTATCTTGAATGACCTTGAACCCCCAATGTCAATGTACCCAATGTCCATGGCATCGAATGCCCCCCAAGCTGTAGTTTTTGCCTGAAACTTTTTCTTGGAAATGTTAATCGAGATTTTTATTCAGACTGATAAATTAAAATGGGACACCCTGTATATATATATATATATATATATATATATATATATATATATATATATATATATATATATATATATATATATATATATATATATATATATATATATATATATATATATATATATATATATATATATATATATATATATATATATATATATATATATATATTGATATATATATATATATATATATATATATATATATATATATATATATATATATATATATATATATATATATATATATATATATATATATATATATATATATATATATATATATATATATTGTTACGTACGCATATGACGCATATATATATATATATATATATATATATATATATATATATATATATATATATATATATATATATATATATATATATATATATATTGTTACGTACGCATATGGCGGGTGCCATAGGAGCCTGTGGGATGAACATTGAGGCTTCTCTCTCGATACTTACAGAACGCTTCTCGGTACACCTCGGCGTACTAGAGGACAACCGACTGTGTCCGTACTGAAAAACGACTGTGTCCGGATATATAACCTGCTTATATTATATCCGGATCCGGACACAGTCGTTAGCGGCGGAGTGCAGTTAATGTACTCGTGAATAGTAAACATAGATAAGAGGCTCTAAAGTTATAAATTGTGTTTTATAGTTGGTAATCAGTATCTAAGTTTAGTCAGTGTTTATTAACATGTTAACAAAGTGGTGTTGTTACCGGGTGTTAAGTTATTGGATCCGCGAAAAGCAGTACTGTTTGTCCATAGGGCACACACATACACAAAGACGTATGTGTGTGTATGGGTGTTGTGCGTATTCATGCGCACGACACTTTGTCACAGTGGACCATGCTCGAATTTTCTCTGGGTAGATTTGCCACTTTTGCATGAAAATATTACTTTTATGCGGAAATGTTAAATGGGAATAATATATAATACATTCTAGTATATATTTAAATGTAAATGAGTCACGTTACAGAGCGAGGGTCTTACTTGATACATTGCTGATCTCTTGAATAAAACAACTGACACTTTTAATTAAAAAAGGTTAATTACCAGAGGAATACCTAAATGTCCAACAATTTGTTGCAGATAACCCTACACATATCATATGTCCACGCTATCGTCAACCCGACATTATTCCTCGTCCTCCACAGAGGTTTGCGAAGGGCGATGCTGGACCTCTGCTGCGGCTGGATTCCACTGTGGCTGGGTTCCCCTAATGTGCCGCCACCTCCAGATCCCCCACGATCCGACATATCGCTACTGAAACCGCCGCTACCAGTCCCCGCCCACCCCGATAGTTCTATGGTAATTAAATATTATATGTAAGTGGTGTAAACGGCATGTCCTTTTCTCTCATTTAAGATTTCTAGCAGGGTTCTATAATTTGTAAGTGTGTAGGATAAGCAAAATTTCGGCATACTAATACCTATAACTAGGTATAATATGTATGGCTATAATAGTTATTTATATATTAAGGGATGTAAGTGTGATTTTGCGCCCGAGCGAAGCGGGGGCTGGCAATAGGGTTCGAGACTGGTTAAATAAACTTACATCCCGAAGTATATACCTATAATATTTTCTCTACTCCCTTTACAACAATTTTTGGAATTTACGTTAAATTTATTTATATAATTTTTACAAGAATTATGTGTTTTTGAGCTCCTGCTTTGTTGATTTCCGGGGTTATAATGTGCTTACGCCCCAGAAAATTTAACGTACGTCCATCAGAGCAATAACATAATAAGCTTGTTACTGTCAAGGGAGTAGAAAAAAATATATACATACGCTGTAGGTCTAGGATTTTATGCCGAGATCTTGGTGAAATAACGATCCCAAAATACCGGGAATCAAATTATAGATCCCTAAAACTCCCAAAAATCCCGAAAAAAAATAAGGTCATTATTAATATTACACAGTTTTTTCTTTGCATGTTAATAAATAAACTGTTTATTTTTAAATAAATATAAATCAATTTAAAAAAATACAATTAAAAACATGTAGAGTGTAATACAAAATTTGAGATACTTGCAAATTGTGTTTTGCAAACCTTGTAACTTTGCAATTTCTAAAAAAAAATCGCCTGCGGTTCAAGGTATACACTACTTTTTTGCTCCATCAGTCATTAACGATAACCTGGTGCAGAAAGATGATCAAAACTTCGAGACAACAGACGGTTTACGATTTCATCATTATGTAATGTATTTTCAACTTACGATTTTCTAGTGGATATAATAGGGAACATTTCCAATTTTTTTATTGCATAAAAATGTTCTACCATACCTACTGAAAAATAAGATATGGAAAATATGACGCGTCAATTCCCAGTAATAAATTTGTTATAAATTATTAAAGTCTCGCGCGCGAGCGAACTGTTTCAAACAGGTTCCAAGTTGTGACGCCCCATCCTACAATTTACAAACGACCGAATCGGTCTTCTCCGATTCGGTCGGCTACGGGAGATCCCAATTTTATCGCTGTTTGGATCCTTAATACTTATCGCGCGGAATTAGAAATATTGTTTTATTGCGAAGTACACGTTTTATTACAACGTTACGGTATGCTTTTCACTATTATTTTTATATTGAAAATTTTGTCATGTTCACTATTTCCTCCTGTCGCAAGGAGCCCAATAAACTGCCGACAATATTTTAATTATGAAAAACATAATTTCAATTTACTGAAATCATTACTACTGTAAAATACATATACGTGATCTGGCAAACAGTATACAGTCCATATACAGGGTGATTTAATACGAAAATAATATAATAAATTATTATTATTAAATGATTAATAAACTAGAAGAAGTAGTACCTACATACGTTCTTTTGTTTTATTTTCCTTGGTTTTCGGGTTTTGAAGTGAATTATTTATTATATAAATCTATAAAAGTATGCCTAAAAATGTAGAATTTCGGTAAATATTAATTTACATTTTATCCAACAGCTAGCCGTCAATCCATATATGATAGAAACATTTATCCGTGTCAATTAGTGTTAACTCTAAAATATAATAATTCGAATTATGGTAAATTTTAGATGACCATGCCAATATATTCCTATTAGTTATATATTTAATTTGTTAAAAAGTTATGATGAAAATGTCTTGAAGAGCAAATATGTTGAATTTACATCAATTAAACTGGTACAAGTACCTATACTTAACAAGAAATTCATGAAATTCTTATTATTACCCCCCAGATTACCTTCACGAGTGATTAAAGTGGGCAATAAAAGTTTGCCTAAGCTAGCTCAGCTTAATAAAAAAAAATAGTAAATTCGGTGGATACCGAAGTCATTAATTATCCGTGGAGGCCACTGACTGCGCAACCAAGTCGGATAGTCCCCAATTATCCTGGGTATAAAACCACTTTACGTATTTTCTGTAATTTTTGGTGAAAGAAAAATGAAACACCTAGTTTAATTTAAAAATTCAAGGTCAAAAACTGCATTAAAATGTTAACTAAAATTTGCTTGCAGTTAACTTGCATTAAAGATCACATTTTTTTTTTCAAATGAACATTATATATATTTATACATCTACTTACTATTGTGTCGACGTCAAAGTGCACGATGACCTTCCCACAACCAATATTAACAAAAAAATAGGACTATACCTACATAAACATATCATTGAAATAGCGAAAGTATACAGGTACATAAATTCAATTTAGATTTTGAAATAAACATACTATGCTATTTAAGCATTCAGGTACCTATTCATACACTATGAAAATTAATTTGGGTAAAGTTAAGTAGAATAAGAGTTTAAACGGTATAAATCATAATCGTTATCTATAATATATACAAACTAGTAGTATCAAGAATCATTAAGAGAGGGTATGCCTCCCTAAAGTACGCTTAAACTAATCTTATCTGTAAAGTAGCAGTAAGTCCAGTAAGGTGGCTCTCTCCAGCAAATCTACGTATATAGTTGATAGATTTCAACTCGGTGGAAGTAAGTCTGACGACAGTTTAAGGAGGAGTTACAGTTCAAGGTACCAAGTCACCAGGTTACAAGGTGCCAAGATTACAAGGTGGCCCAATGATGTGTCCCTTAATCAACATAACGCAGGGTCTATTGAATACAGAAGAAACGAAATAGAAAATGGCCTTGTAGCAACGAACAAAAAAAACTCGCTTACCTAGTTCAAGTCGTTGGATCCGACATGCCGTCGAACGTGTGCGGCACATGCCTCCCACGTTCATGCGCCGTAACATAACATACATGCCTCGAGACTTAATAATGAATGTTAAAGGAAGAGAGCTATCGATTTCCCTAATAGATTTATTCAGAATTATGTACCTACAATAAACTTCTGAATCTAAATGGTCAATTGACAAAAGAGAACGTAACATTATCTTTAGAAAAGTATTATGTATATTTAAGTAGTTTCAGGTAATGCAACTTTAAAAATTTAGGAGCAGTACGTATACATATGATGTTTTAATTGCTTTACTGTTGAATTTGTTACTGCTTGATATGGATGTTAAATAAACATATTTATACATAAGCCGTTTGAACTGTACTCACAGTTTTAATTTCTAATACGTATGTATATAGGTATACTTGTACCCTTTTAAGCGTTTAACTTGTAGTATACGTCACTGCTTATGTAAACGTATATCCTAAGAGGTTTTGTCTAAAGTTACTTAATACAATACGTAGCATTGTTTACGCACTGTATTACGTTAAATGTTCAGACTATATTATGCACTATATTACGTTATTACGTTACATGTTCAGACGTAAAGGCGGATAGAAGTGCGTATACTACTGCCACAAAAATATTGCGAATGTTATAGGAAGACATCGTTACAGTATAAGTCGTACGGTTACATGATATAATGAGATAGGATCGAAGTCTCGAAAGCCAGGACAAGGGCGAAAACGATATACATATCCAAGGGATGAGTGTTTTCTTAGACAATCCGCTCTAGAAGAAGGAGAATCACTGGTACTTTGAAAAAAAATGAGCTTCCAACTGCTCGCAATCTTGTAATATCGGCTCCAACAGTCAGAAGACGTTTAAATGAAGCTGGTTTAAGCAGCAGAAGACCGGCAGGGAAACCATTACGCATCAGAGGGCAGAGAGTTCGAAGATTGCTTTTTACCAGAAATTATCAACATTCGACTGTTAATTATTGAAATAATCTTTTATTCTCAGGTTTAACCAGGTCTGAATTCCCCTGACGGACGTGATCGTGTTTGACAGGAGAGATATTTGCAAGTTGCAATGTCGTACCAAAGGTCTCGTTTGATGAGGATCCTGTAATGTTTTGTGGAGGAATCAGATTCAACCGATGCACAGAGTTTAGTCCCTATTCGTGTTAGGTCTATGAATACGGATTATTATCAGGAAAACATCCTAGTTGAACATATGATGCCATTTGTTCACTTTGTGGAACCCAATTGTTTATTCATGCAAGATAATGCTCGTACCCACATGGCCAAAGTCTAAGACTTTGACATGGCTAGACAGGTTATCGACTACTTCAATGCTACTGCTATTCCGTTGTTGGACTGGCCAAATGTAAATGTTTATACCCTGGTTCCGAAATAGTGTGGAGTGATTCATACATAATATCACACCACCATCACAATTAAATGGTCTGCCTATTTCCAATACACTCTATAGAAATGGTGGGCAGAACTCATTAGTAACCGGGTCTACCGCTCTCATTGGTGAGTTTTAGACGGTTCTAAATTAAATTGAATTTCATTGGTCAGAGGTAAAGACGCCGGATTTCCTTGGATATATTGACGCATGCGCTGTTTCATGCATGTATGTTTTGGCGCGACAGTGGCGTTTCATTTTGTCTTATGTATGGTTGATTCGCGATATAAATTAATTACAATATTGTGTTATACGAGCGTGTTTAGTGTTTTTATGCGCTGGAAGCGACGAATGCGAGTAGTAGTGGTTCTAAAACCAATAATTCCAATCGTCAGCAACCGAATTTGACAGGAGGAAAGCTGAAAATTATCAAAAATGTATACGAAGGAATATTCTTAAGATAATAAAAAAACCACCACAAGTAGGTACACTTAAAAACAATGTTAATAACTTGGATATTTTATTTAATTTTTTTTTTGTTCTGCCCCCTCTAAAATGATACGCCTATGAAATTTCGTTCCCTTCGCCCCTCATCTCCCTGAGCCGTCCATATGCTGGTGATGAATCACTCCACACTATTTCGGAACCACGGTATAGGAAAGATGAAGCTAGAGTTTAATTTCAACTATGATACGTTACGGTTGCTACGAGTAGTATACACCACAGGGTGTTAATAATTTTTGACAAAAATACAATATTTTTACTACACTCGGATTAAAACGAAAATTAACTTGTTTTCAAAAATAACGAGCACAATGAAATTATCTAGGAACCAATGAATAAATAAATCTAGTTTAGTCCCAATTTATATTAAATTTAATAACAATGTTTTTATTTTTTTTTTAAATATTAGTACCACATCGTATTTCTGGAATTGGTTTATTAAGTACTTACTTAATTACCTAAGAGATATAATATGTGACAAAAGAGTCATAACCCATGTGTATTTATGACGTTTTATCAATAATAGCTGAAAAATATGCACAACTAAGTAAATGTATCCCTTGAGTGAGAAATTATATCTCACTCAACGATGTATCTCCTTTTTCATACAAGATATCACTAAATTCAAATTATTATGTTTACATATAATATATGACTGTGAGTGATTTTTCAGGATCTCCTCTTAATATCGCATGTTCACATTTGTCACGTTTGAAAACCAACGAAGAGGTTTTCAATTACACGTGCCTGTTTACTCAAAATTGGATAACTTATTAATACACATTTTATTAATATTATAGCACATTTCAATGTACAATTAAATATCAAAATAAGCTACAACAAAATATATGTGACTGAATCATATACAGATTTGAGAGCAGGGTTCAAATATTTGAACCCGTTTTTCTGGGAACGTCAAAAACACACTTAATACCTTGTGCCGGCCAGATTAATTTTTACATGAGCTTGCCTTTCCGGTTTCCCTTGTATGAGAAATCTATAACGAAATTGAAGCAATCATTTTATTACATTAATGTTACTATTTCACAAATTATATAATATATAATTATATATATAATATATATTCACTTAACCTCAAAAACGAATTAATATTAATATGGTAATTCACAAATATACCTCTTAAAACACTGATCAAAACAAAAACATTTATCTAGTTTTTGTTATTATTTATGTTTATTATTTAACAATCCAAATAAAATCATTTTAAATTTTAAAACAAATGAAAATAATAGTTGTCAGATTCTGCCACAACATAATTTTACAGTGGGCAACTTGATAAGTTAAAATAGTTGACCTCCATCATTCCCGGTATGTCTCTTACGAGCATTTCTATGGGAATTTCTCTATTTCTATGGGGTGATTACAAAACTGGACGTAAATACCTAGTTATTCAATAACACATATTACAAAAAGAATAATTTAGAAATTACATCGCTTTAAAACAAATGTAATATTGTACTGTAGCATATGACGATACCACTTATACGACTTATACGATACTTATAGCATACGACGATACCAACAGCGGAACTTTTTATTTTAGTTATATTAAAATATCACGTACCTATATTACTTAAAAATTAAAACAAATTTTATGTGACCCAAGTTCTTATATGTGTCAACACTCATTTTTTTGCGGACATTTTGCATTATAAATAAGGTGAGGTTTTGATAAAATTGCCGTACATATCTAACAGTTAAATGGATACATTGTTTCTTTTTCCGCTGTACTCCCGGAACCGGGATTATATTTTGTTATCCCATAGAATCCGTAAATCCATATGAGCAGTAAAAGTTAAAACAGAACGAAACGCTCAAATGCTTGTCACATAAATTCGGCACGTGGAGATCAGTTTATGACTTTATTCTGATGAATTTTTAATAAATGGCCATATTTCTGTGTTCATATTTGTCCTTATTAGTAATAATTTTTCAAAGCCCCATAAAATATAATTATTAAATGCCGACTAACTACCATTGCAAAATGATGACATTATGTGATTTATCGTGGACTATGAACTCTCAGAGTTAGGTATAATGGAGTCATCGTTGGATGGTACGATTTAATGGATACATGAAAAAAAGTGTCCGAAATCTCATTAAAATTCCAGAATGATTGACTGGTAGGATTACAATTAGTGCCATTTCATTTATTCCGTTCAGTGATGATATTGAATGGAAAATCAGATTGCTGAATAAAAAAATATTTACTTTATATTGACCATACATATAATTGGCTAAATTTCCATATTTTTATTGAAATTAAATATAAGAAGAATAATAAATAATAATATATAAAAATATAAGAATATAGAAGTGTGTATCGTTACAGTAATAATTATTGTCTACAGTTCATTGCATTCGTTTCCAAGCATCTATAAAACATGTTCTATGTATATTTATTTGCTTGGTAATAAATATTCGAATAATAGGGTAGTATTTTTAACCTGGAAAAAATTCATGTAGATTTTAGGTTTATTGCATAGGATTTGGAGTTGTAAATAGAACAACAATTTTGCGACCTTAAACACGATTTGGAAATTTATTTTTTTTGTTTTTTTTTGACGTATTTGAAAAAATAATTGGCAAATATCTCAAAGGTGGTACATTCTAAGACAAAATGTGTTATATACAAAAATAAACCAACATTTTTTGTTCCATGTAGTGTTTTGATCACTGATAGGCCAAGAAAGCTGTAGAGCTTTTTTAGGACATTAAAAAATAATAGGTAACAAACTGTGCAGGGTTTTAAAGTACAATACATAGATGAAACCGTATATAAATTAACCGGCCAGTTATCGATTATAAGAAGATGGCGTCCGAAAAATAGTTAAAAAAATGAAAAAAAATGTCTTTAGTTTATAGCAATAACTACAAGTACAATCATTTTGACTACCATACAAAAGTTGTAGAGAACTTAAAAATCTACAAAATGTGTTCCACCGGAACTCTCTAGCTGCATTTTCAGCTAAGAAACCCCAAGAAAAAGAAGCGTTTTATTGAAAATCCGTAATTTTTACAATTCTTAAGCTACAGTGTCCGAAAGAACTCGCGCTGGACTTCATTACCTATTATTTGCACAGTTCATTACTTATTATACCTATACCTATAGCTAGGGTTGTGGAATTGACCGATCAAATTATATTTGGTCAATTGACCAGACATTTGACCAGTCAATTGACCAATAGTTTAAAAAATTTTGTTGTGACATTTTTATACTAACAATAATAAAACGAAGGCTAAAGTGTCAAATTTTATTAAAAACTGCAAACAAATAAACAAATTTCAAGGAGTTAAATATTTAAATAAGTAACAAAATACTCTAATAATAAAAATAAACAATGTGAAAAAACGATAGAGTAAAAAACAAAAGAGGTACATTATTCATTAAACTAAAGTTATAAGTGGTAAATCATTATTCATTACTAAAAACTGATTCAGCATTGTCTGAATCTGTATGTGTGTCGGTCTCGCTACTCTTACTATGAATGAAATCAATATTGCTAGTTTCAGTCTCAGTTATGTTAAGATTAGTGACCTTAAGATTAGTGGCCGCGTTGAATATTGGCCGTTTTGACCGAATGTTTTGACCGGTCAAATACAGTGTGGGCAAAATTGGTCAAATTGACTGGTCAATTGACGCGGTCAATTGACCATACCCAACTCTACCTATAGCTTGGCCTATGATAACTAATGCATGGCTCCGCGGCAACGTAAACAAATACGTAGCTTCGTACAGACCTGAACCACCCTGAACATTAAGCCAAACAGCAAACACGACAACGAACCGAACGGCAACCAGAACACTAATTTGGACGGGGCTACGAACGCGTTTACAAACAGGTTCGCAAATCCTAGCCGTTCAGCAAACGGTTTGCACCGTTCCCATCACTTGTCGGATTTTTCTCCGACATCAAAGAACATGTGAATGTGTTTGCAGGTTTGGACGGGTCAAAACAAAGCGGCGAACAGACCTTTGCTGGTCAGCCTCCAGTAATTTTTTTAGTTTTTATCCGGTCTTTTGAGTGTTTATTTTGTTTCAACGCAATATTTATTCATTTAAGATTCATAAAAATTTAAGAAAAATTGTTTTAATATTATACAAGCCTTAAGTAACATATTGAGTCATATAAGACGCTTTATGGGCCGATTGTAGTCATTACACGCATTCAAAAGTGCATAAATTGCATCCGTTTAAAAACAATTTTAATAATTGCTCTAAAATTAATAAAATATGGTCCAAATTTTATAGTCGGGGGTTTTCGAGGTCACTAATTACGAATTTGAAAAGAAAATTGGAAAAGTCAAAATGACTGACTGATAATGGCGTGAAATACAATTTTAAAGTTATTTTTTTTTCCTTTTTTTTACATAAAATGTATACAAAGCAAAAAAAAATGTACGTCTTTTTTTAAATAAATCTTCAATTTTTTTTTTTGCATTTCCCCTCCCCCCTTCCTAAATCCTATTTTTTAACGCGCTGCCATTTAATAAAAAACTTATAAATACAAGAATGCTTTGGTAATATATTGATAATGTGATTTCCTTTGTAATTAACTTTTTCGTATGGCTGAAAAATTTCAAAAATAGTAAAGAAAATATTTTGTTTTAAATTAAAATTTATTTAATTAAATAATTATTGTTTAATTTACATATTTATGTATACATTTTTTGTGAAAAAAAAGGACAAAAATGTACTTTTAAAATTGAATTTCGCGCCATTATCAGTCAGCCATTTTGAATTTTTCGATTTTCTCTTCAAATTCGTAATTAGTGACTTCGAAAACTCCCGAGTATAAAATTTGAACGATGTTTTATTAAATTTGGCAAATTTTTTTCAAGCGGATGCAAATTATGCACTTTTGGATGCCTTTAATGGCTACAATAGGACCAAAAAGGGTCTTAAATGCCCCAATATGTTACTTAAGGCTTATATAATACTAAAACAACCCATTTCTATCTTTAAAAATCCCTTGAAAATGCACAAAAACAGAAAAAATGTACTTTTTGCATAATTATGTATTTTTAGGCCCTTTCCCCATCATTCTGTGCATACGGACTATGATAAGTTTTCACATCTAAAAGATGCATTCCATGCAATAAAACCTTTTGGAGATAAAACTTTTGAAAATCACTTTTTTATTAATTCCAACGGCCTATTTATGAAAAAAAAAGTTGTTATGGAAAGTTTTGCTTTCCATAACATTTTAACACAACAACATCCATAACATTTCAACAAAATTAAAAAAGACAAAATTAGACGCCTGGGAGGAAATTTCCCAAAATTTAAATATTAATGCAGAGGAATGTCGAAAAAATGGCGTCCTTATTAGCATCATTTTGTTGGGAGATTTCCAAAATTAAAAAAGCCGAGGAACTGGGGCACGTAAGTTTTTACGTTAAATACAAGGTGTCTCAAAAGCAAATTTAAAAAAATACACTAAACTAATCAACATAAAGTTCAGTCCATGTCATTTTTGCACCATTTCTCTTGCACTATTGAACTGAGAACTACTGAAAACAATTGTCGGAACAACACAAACATTCCGTTTGTTGTTCGGATCGTCGAAATCAAAAAAGTCCGTTCGCCGTTCGCCTCGTTGTCCTGATTGTTGTTCGGCGTAATGTTCAGGTATGTACGAAGCTTTTATACGACGACGGAGGAAATTATTCGTACTCGTATAACTAGGTATTAGTCCGGCGAATTGCTGTAAGAATTATGCACAAGAGGTTAAAAGTGATTTCTCTTTTCTGTCGTGTCAGTAGGGACCTAAGGACCATATTCAGAACGGGAGCCCATCGGACACTTTTTTAACCTTTTTTCCGAACGGTTTTTCGCAAAGAACTCAGAACTGCAGAACCTGATGCTATTGCCAAAGCAGGACAATGCTTCCTCTAGTCATTAAATGGCGCTAAACCTCGGATCTATCATTAAATTCGCATAGATATCGCTTTTTTGCGTTCAATCACCAAAATCAAAAATAATCTCATCTCGTTACCACCAACTGAAGCAGAGGACGATCCTCAACCCATGCATGACGACACTAACGTACTGGAACTAGCTGAAGGAAATGATTTTATGATATATTATATTATGTATGATTTTATGATTTATTATATGAATGCCGTAGAATATTTATATTTACTGCAGCACCACGCCTTAATTTTTGGCCCCAGAAAAAAATAATAAAATAAACAATGTTGGAAATTTGGTCCGCTTTATTTTCGTATGTAACGTATTTTGTCCTGAACCGACTAGCACCAACTCTGATATATTTGAATAAAAACGTTTTTCTTTACAAATGCGTGGAAAAAATACATTTCCAAATTTGAAATTATATTTTCCACGCACATTTGTCGAATTCACCCTACAATTATTATTACAGAAGAATCAGCCCTTTGAAAGGTTATTTCCTATTTATAGCATTATGTACCATCTCAAAACAAATCCGTTTTAAAGTCCACTCCCGATACATAAACAACTAACCCAACTTTATTGTTGCATTCCAGGGAGACTCCGATTTGAGTCCTTGGACTCCAGAACCGCTGAATGGAGGCATTCCGATTCCGCACTACTCGAGCCCGGACCCGGGATCGCCCCCAGACAGCGACTAGCATCCGGACTGGGACAGGTCTACCAGGATATAAGGAAGCGGACGACGGCGGCGGTTCCTTTGAGATTCTGGAAGGCCTGAGGGGACCAAGGTGGCGATTAACGATGGTCGGTGATGAATTTTAAACGACTGCTCACTCTGTTATGGACTCGTAAAGGACTAAATATATATCGGCTATTGTTAGTATGATCAGAAGACTAAATAAATGTGAACGCACTATATTTATGGAGCTCCAATTTTACAACAGTGGATTTATGTGTATTTAACTTTACTTACACAGTATAAACTGTCTACGTCTACACTAACAAATATCTGTAATCTGTATAATTGGAAACTAATATCATATTTATAACTTAATGCGTTTTCGGAATCGCTTGTGCACGAAAAATAAAAAAATAATGTAATATACTCATCAAAATTTGCTTTGGGTCACCTTAAATTTGTCCAAGATTTATAACGAGTCTGTTTTAAAACCTTTTTTGATTTGTACTCCTATCTTTTTTGCAGAAAAACCCAGATAATATAGGATCGTCATACTGACGTCCGTTTTTGGTTACATTTACGACGCAAGAAGATCTGTGGCATACCTTAATTTGACGTCAAAATGTCACAGCGATAAGACGTTCCTTTAATGAGGTAAATAGACGTCCTTGTTCTGACCTTACTGTCGTCATGACATAATTTGTACCTTGTGCTGACCAATATTATGCCTAAACGACGTCGTACTGCATCTTCAATATCGTATAAATGATTTATATATATATTTATGGATATTGTTATACATGTACCTATGTATATGTATTTGTATTTTAAAATGAACCTGTTGCAGTTTACGGCTAAAACCGGCTCTTGAATCTCACCACCTCACCACCTTGAATTTTCCTACTTGCATTTGTCAACCAATTCACTTGCAGAAATTTGAAAACTGCTAGTAGGTACTCGTTACATTCGGGTAGACCTACAAGAGCAACTTATTAAAATAAAATGTTATTTATTAGAATTAGATTTATTACTGACATATTTTCAGACGTGATTTTACCCAGTATGCCTTTGTAGGGTATTGTGATATGCATATTCTGAGAAATGATGAAGTAAAAAATAGATTGAATGTGAATAATTCGTCGTGAATATCGTCACCATACGTACCATACGTATACGTCACCATACGTACGTCTTATGTGTGACTGAAATATATCATCAGAAGAACGTCATGTTTTGGTCATATGACGTCGCCTATTTCTTTTTGAAAATTTTCACAATAAAGTAACAAAAAATCTCAATATTTTATAATCATAAGGACTCACATTAACATATTCTATTTTAATATATTTTATTTAACAATATTAAAAATTAAAACAACTTCTATTAGTAATTAATTAATAATTATGAGTTATTAGTAACGAGGACCACATCTGGATGTTATTATGAGTTTTAATTTGGTGATAATGGGGGCAGCCACACGCGGTTTATACCGTTTATAAAAAAAAACTCATTGTCCGCGTGACCTGGCGTTACCGTCCATGTAAATTAAACTGTTTCTAGGCCCATATTCTTGGCTGTAGGAACCACAGATAGTCATAAGATTAGCTATAAATTTCTATTGATGTTTTCATCAAGAATAAAAATTCCGACCGAAAGTCGGCAGATGTCAGTCCAAACCAAAAAAAAAGCACCACCATACTCCATATTCCACTATAACACAAAAGCGGCTCCTGATTCATTGAAACCCCAGCCATGGCCTGTCTATGGCCCCTGTCCATCTGGTGGCTGCATGGAGTCATCTCTGGTTGCCTCACGTAGTCTGTTATGCATAGTTTGAGAGGAAGTCGTCGTCGCGTCGTTGCAACATCGTTGAGTTAAAGAGTCCTCTCACGAAGAACCCGCCTGACTAAAAACCGATCTGTTGCAAGTTGAGTGGCTCTTTGTCTACCACCACCATACACATAATTTGGGAAATCATTTGGTTGAAACCTACCCATGCCCTATTTACTTGCCCGGGGCTCATACCTAGTAATTCTGCAGTTCCACGTTGAGATGCGCCGGCGTCGTGCCGCGCTCGTTTAAACCATTCCAACGGCTCTGTTTCAGTTACGCGCACCATGTTAAAATATTATTTGAAATCTCAGTTTTACACTTCTATGCATTATTTCTACTAAAACCTTGTATATTTTTCTGCAAAAAAAAAGATAGGTGCAAAATTCAAAAAAGGGTTTTAAAGCAGATGCATGACAATTTTTTTTATGAAACTTTAAAATACAGGGTACGTTTGGTTAATGCTGTGTACAAGATAAAAAGTTGATTAAAAAGCAGACATTTGTTTACCTACCTGTATAAACATTTGTCTAACGTTATCTTAAAGTTAAATAGGTGTTATGAAAGTCAATATAATTTCCTTCAAAATACTTGAAACCCGGTACAAGTCCATACATTTTTGACAATTTTGAAGCGTTATATATATATCTTGGACAATTTTTGTGTTTACCGTTGCAAATTTTGTCGAGTACCTATATTATGAGCCTACGAGTATTTCTGGGGGCGCACATACTTGCTCATTACCAATACGCTCAGGGATATTCTATTTAACTTTCTACTATCACTATATTTTAACAAATAAAGAATGTGATTGGATATTTTAATACAGAATAGTAATTTGGAGGTAAATGAATCTGAATTAATCCAGTTTATTGATTATTTGTCCTATTGAAAGTCACATACCAACAGAAGACCCTTATACATTTAAGGGGGGATATTATATTACATGTTATACAGGGTGATTCTGATCTCATATTTTATCTGTCATTTTCAAGTACCAAAATATAACTTTCCCTGCCTAGGTAGGAACACAAAAGACCCATGCTGTTTGGTAACTGCCGCAAAAAATTATGTTGGATGTCAATTTCAGAGAGTAATATTTTTAAAATTAAAACTATTTAATTCATATTCAACGTGTTGAAGAACAAATAGCATGTTTTATGTGTACGAAACGGGTTTTTTCTGTTTCGTAAAGTGACCTTTTGCTCACTTTTAATCTACAAAATCATATTATATATTATTATTACCTTACTTACTTAAAATTTTAAATTTAACAACTGAATTCTTATACTATTGATGGAGGAGAATAAAAATACGAATTGAAAAATTGGATATGAAAAAATGTCAATTCCCATGAAGAGGATTAAAATATCAAATTAATTATTGAAATATTTGGGTTTAACTATGGTATCAGAACTAAATAAAGAGCTTCAAACAAATATTAACAATGACGACGCGACGTAAACAATATTGAGCATTTAGGAAAGTAAAGCCAGTCTAGTAAAAGTGGAATTTCCCTTTAATTTGAAGGAAAAGAAAGTAGTACAGAATCTAAGAAACTCTAAAAGCACGGAGCAAAGTGGTACATGATCTAACTGAATGCAACGGAACAAGAAGAAAACAGAAGTAGGTACAAAAACGTCATCTAAAAATTAAAAGGGAAGGGGCCGAGCCAGAAAGGTGCTTCATTGAAAAAGGGAAATTATTTATTGGAATTAAAATCTATACATTGGAAGAATTGTGACAAATAGAAGTTATGCAAAAAAATACAAAGCTAAGCCAGAAGTGAACCTACTATACTCAGCCGAGAACTGCAAGCCGAAACTCCGGCCTGCCGAAAGAATTACCTTTCACAAATACCCGAAAATATTGGGAATAACAATCAAAATATTATAGATAATCCTAAGGAGTTGAACGAGGTCAGGCGTAGGAGGCATCTACGTAAGAAGGAGCGTTCAAGGTCACAGCTCTAGATGCTGTATGCGAACGCAAGCCAGAGAACAGGAAAGATTGTTGTTTTCTGGCTAAGCTATGATAGGCACATTGGCGCGGTGCAGGATAAGGCTAGGCATCGCGAAGTGCCCTCAATAGCCCACGGATTGCTGCTTTGCGTACAAAACGCGTTCGCATTAACGTGTGAATCGCCTGGGCACTATTTGGCAGCTCTCCTGTATGCTAATTGCAGTAAAACTTAGTCTGTTTTGTTTTGTACGTCTTTCCTATCGTGTAGGAGGCAACGAAGATTTTAAAGTAACTGGCTCTTGTACTACCGTAAATGTTTGGAGATGAGTATTTGTAGAAATGTTCGGCATATAAGTGACAAACTACCAATGCATTTTGCATAGCTCATAACTATTAAGGGTTAACTTATAGTATTATGGATAATATTTGAAACACCCTGTACATGATTTGTATAATAATGTGACTGTGGGACACGTAAACTAGATATGATCGGCATTTACGGCTCTGATAATGGCTCTTAAAAGTTCATTATTTATATTGATTTAAAATTTCTTGCACATGGCGAGGAAGATAACTTATAAAACACGTTTTTAACATTAGAACACTTTGTAATATTATAGGAACATATATTTAGCTTTGCATATTTATTGTTAAATTAAATGGCAACTAAAAATTATCAATGATTTTATAACGGGTATTCATTAATGTTTGTAAACCATATTTTATACAGTTCTTAGACAAATTATTATACATAATACGGAAATCACTATTTCTTTCAAATATTCTAGGTTAAAAATTTAAAATTGTGTTTTCTTTAAATTACAACTTGCATTCATCTACATATATCTGCCTTATTTGAAAGTTATTGCTCTAGTTAACCTATTTGATAAATTAGTGACTATGAAAGATATTATTCGATAAACACGAATACCAAAAATCTCGGTTAAATTATTGTTTACAACATTAAATCCATAATTTCTCATTCTTTTAGCAAATCAATATAATTTCATAATGGTTTTTACGCCAAAACAAAACGGTTTCATTCTGACGTGTCAATTAATGTTTGGAGAATCAATGACATAATTTCCAATATTATTTACAATTAAGCAATTTGTATTCTTATTTTTGTGTTTTACATCACAATTTGCATTCATGGGACCTATTTGAACTAATTCTTCATTAGTTACTTAATTATATTCAATAAATGTGAGACCTATTGTAGTCTTTGGGGAAAAATGGATGGAGTTGTTCACAAAACGATATTATAATTTATACTCAACACTTTATTTTAAACAACTTCTCTCGACACTAGTCTTAACTAGAATCAATCATGCCAATACTTTTATATTTCGCAAAGTAATATGATATAACCACAGCTTATCTACACTAAGCTGTGATATAACTATGTTTGTACTAAAAACTATAATAATGGTGCAAGTATCCAGTGGCGTCGCATTAGGTATACTTGTGTCTACCACCGCACTATATACAGAAAACCGGACAGAGCTGTAGAATTGGTATTCCCTATCCTATTTTAAAAACTCAAAAATCACAATAAATGGTTCCAAATTTTCTATAACGTGACAGTAAGAATTTTTTTATTGCATTTGAGAATTGAGAGGCAACTTTTTTTCCCAATGACAACTATATTTTTTCATTTTATTGGGGATTCCGCATAATTTTCTAAATACAATGATGTATCAACATAGTTCGCCTTATTCGTAACGGATAGGAAAAAAATAAAAATTAAGAAATTTTTACATATTGGAATAGCATATTTATTGTAACATAAAAATATTTCCTACCGTTAGGTTATAGAAGATTTGGAATAATTTATTTTGCTTTTTGAATTTTGAAAATCAGATACGGAATAACGATTCTACACCTCTGGCCGTTTTTCATGCCCCTTTCTCCTATCTGTATGCATTAAATTCATGACTTTCTCATTCTGTTCTCATTTTGCATAACCAAAATACATCCTCTGTATACTCCTATATGGAAATATAGGAGTATACAGAGATAATATTCATGATGTAGGTAAATGCATAATATAAGTCGTAGTTGCAGTTGCAAACTTTTAGGAAGTCACGTGGTTTACAATCATTAATGAAGATCCACTATTTTCTAGACACATTTTTTATAATTATAAAACCATGAAAAGTATAAGATACCATTATATTCAATGTAGTGTTAATTGTACTTATAGGATAGATCATTTTAAAATGGGCCCAAAGTATTCGGAGAGCAATAATATAACATTCCATGAACTAAAAACCACTATTGTTAAAATGTCAGCATTCATGTATTTAACCTAAACTAAATATGGGCTTCATTTATAATATTTCTTAAATCAGAATTTTTTAGTAGTTAAAATTGTCAATGTTATGACTTGAATTTTATACGTATCTGTATCTGAAAATTGTTAATATAATACATAAAGCCCATATATCAGTAAATTGTGTATATGAGTAAAATAAGAAACTAAATCCGCCTAAGATGGGAATTGATATCGTTGATTAAATAAAAAATTTAATAGTTTAAATAGATAATATTTATTAAATGTTGGTTGATCTAGATCAACTTGATATCATTGTAAATAAATTGTCAAACTATTTTACTATAAAGGTAAAAAGAACTGATTTAATATAAATGTTAGTGTGAAGCACAGTATGTAATATAGTTATTAACATCCATAATTATTATATCATACCGTAGTTACTACATAGTTCTTAACATGACCTGTATTTTCCGTTTAACTTTATTTGGCTCCCTAAAATATTCATACCAAAGAGTTCCTCGAATAAATATCCTACATATTAACATTGTTCACTTTCGCCGATGCTTTCGTGTAACGGCATGATGAATAGGTATATTTTAAGTACCATTTTAAGATATTAGGCCGCTTCAAAAAAAATGAGGCGATGTATATGTTGGCGCTGAATAACTGCACTTAAACGTTTAATCCTGACTTTTTAAATCGGCAAACCACAATAAACCAAGATGTCGACGAAATAATTACATTTCGTAATCATTTGTCGGCTTGCATCTTTTTAGTTTCCCCTATTATAATATAGTTTTCCTGGACCTGATTCATATTAAGCAAGTCATATTATTGTTATGTTTGCCCATATATTAGGCCAGTTGGTATATACTCGTATGATAGGTCAATATAATAAAAAATAAAGTGAATTTTAGTATAATAATATTATGGTTTATTTAGTCGTTAGAAAATGCATACCAATTTTGCATGTACAGGGTAAGTCTCTTAAGATTGACACCCCCCTTATCTCACTTATCCTTTGCCGATTTAACTCATTCAAAAAAGGTGTGGACGCGGTTTTTGATGAATTTTTATAATCTGAGCACGGATATTAAAAATCTCGTAAGATATACTGGGTGGAAAATAAAACATGATTTTTTTAAATGGAACACCCCGTATATTTTTATACCAAAATAATGTCCTTAATTTTCTGAAAAAAAAAATATCTAATTGTTATATATTCACTCCACCTGTTCGTGAGATATTACTAAAAACTTATCACATTACGGGTGTCAATTATAAAACAAAAAACATATCAAGATACCTCTGGAAACAATGCCATTTATTGAGATAATAAATAAATAATATATAGGTGGCAATAACAGTAACGAGTAATAACAATAAACAACATAAGCCTAATAAAAACAAATAAAAGTCAATATTAATACAGTAACACAATAGAGAAACACAATTTTATTTATTTACACGTAACGTAATTAAATATTTTCCACGTAACCACCACCATTCTGAATACACATTTGGCATCGCTTTATAAAATTGCTTCTCACCCTTTGAAATATATCACCATTTTGGTTTAATTCCTCAATTTTTACACGTATGCATTCTTTTAACTCATTCATATTATTAAAAACCCCATTTTCGTATATATCTTGTTTTATCGTACCCCAGAGAAAAAAATCCATAGGTGTTAAGTCCGGACTTTTAGCGGGCCAATGTATAACACCGTGCCTTCCTATCCAAATAGAATATTTTCTGTTTAGGTATTCGTTGACGTTCCTTGCAGAGTGTGGTGGTGCTCCATCCTGCTGCCAAATAACAGATCTGTTGTTCACTAAATTAATATTATCTAAATAATTTTCAACTGGATGTTGAAGAATATCCACATAACGCTGTGAATTTAGCAGCCTTTAGGACCTACAATAGCATCCTTGTGGATGCCACACCACACGTTTACAGTTTCGTATCCTTGTTTTTTTATTTTTTTTACAATATGTGGATTTTCCGCTGCCCAGTAATGTGCATTTTTTCTGTTAAAAATTCCCGCAGTAGAAAAACTGCTTCCGTCAGTCCAAAAGACATGACTTAGAAACTCATCATCTTCCTCTATTCTATCAAGTATGTCTCTGCAGAAGGTTAACGTGTCTTGAAGGTTGTTGTCGTCTAAATATTGAACGGGCAAAATACTATATGGTTTAAAATTATGGCGATGTAATATTTTTATCACACTTCTTTGTGATATATCCATTTCTATTGCTGCGGCATAGGATGATTTGGATGGATATTCAGCAAAATATAATAACGCGTTGAGTTCTGTGTCTTCTCCTGTTTTTGTTCTTCGCCTTTCCCTTTTCTTGTCTCTCAGAGATTCGGTATTCTTAAACTTTGCATAAATGTTTTTAAAACTATTTTTGGAAGGAGGTAGTCTTTCTCGAAATAACCTAACATACTCCCTCCGAGCAAGAGACTTATTCTTGTTGCACTGAGTATAAATTTCAAGTAACTCTTTTCGCTCTTCCAATGAATATACCATTTTCAAAATAACTTGCTACTTTACGAACACTACGTATTTTTTACGCTAATATCTAAGAGAGTGAACTACTATTTCACAAAAAACTGGATGACATCTGTCAACAAATAAACAATGTAAATATGCGTTGTTTCCAGAGGTATCTTGATGTTCTTATTTTATAATTGACACCCGTAATGTGATAAGTTTTTAGTAATATCTCACGAACAGGTGGAGTGATTATATAACAATTACACATTTTTGGATTCAGAAAATTAAGGATATTATTTTGGTCTAAAAATATACGGAGTGTTCCATTTAAAAAAAACATGTTTTATTTTCCACCCTGTATATCTTACGAGATTTTTAATATCCGTGCTCAGATTATAAAAATTCATCAAAACCCGTGTCTACTCCTTTTTTGAATGATAACTCAATCGGCAAAGGATAAGTGAGATCCCACTTGGGTGTCAATCTTAAGAGACTTACCCGGTACAGGGTTCAAAAGTACAAAAGTAGTGCACTATTTTTTATGAATTTTTGTTTTCTAAAAAAGGACATTAAAAATCTTCTAAAATATATAGGATGGAAAATAAACCATGAACGCCACGAATATATTCAAAAAAATTGACAAGTTTGTATAAAACAAAAAGATATCAAGTCACCCATGGAAACAATACTATTTATTGAGACAATAAAGAATAAATAACAATTATAGGAACGACTAATAATAATTAACAATAGCAGACTAATAAAAACAAATAAAAGTTAAGCTTAATGAGAGTAACACAAATTCTGACATAACATTTCCCATGTTATAAGAACAAGAAATACAGCAGAACATTCTGTGTGCACATTTGGCATGGCTTTATAAAGTTAATATAATAAAGCCCAATAATGTGCATTTTTTCTATTAAAAAGTCCTGCTAGGAAAAATTGCTTTCGTCAGTCCAAAACACATTACTCAGAAAGCCATCGTGTTCCTCTATTGTATTAAGTGTGTATCTACAAAAGGTTAAACTGTCTTGAAGGTTATTGTCGTCTAAATATTGAACCGGCAAAATACTATATATTATGGTTTAAAATTATGTAATATATCCGCTGTAATATATTCATCGTATTTCTTCGGGATATATCCAATTCTATTGCTGCGGCATAGGGTTATTTAGATTGATTTTCATATACAATATGTATAACTAGGGACTATGTATATGTATAACTAGGACTAGGGATATATTAGATAATTTCTCGCGCTATCATACAAGTACCTATGTGTTTGCTGCCACGAAAACTTGCAGTTTTCTCTGATATCCCGGTCCCGTGTTATAATTAGCGAGAGAATTCGGGGAAGGCTGCGTAACTTCACATGACACTAATCGCATTTGTGGTGAGGGTCAAGTGAAACGCGCGGCCTTACGAGGCGGTCTCGGCCTACATAGATACTAGGGGTAAAGAGCGATGGTACCGCTCGGCTATCGAGGGCACATCTTTAGCCAAGACTACTAGCGCGCGGGCTTGCATTAACATTTAAAATAAAACATTACTACGGCATTAAATTTTACTTTTATTTTGACACGACAAGTTGCTACTCATTTTGCATTTTGTATTGATAAAGTAAAGTGTTAAGATGTGTTTGCGGTTTGGAACCGAATTATTAGGAAATATTGATACTGAAATTGATAAAGATTATACAAAACTATTATTAATAATAACTTTTTACCCGATTTTGTATTAATAAAATTGCTTAACTTCGCCAATCTCGTAGACAAGGCAATTGCACATTCTCCAAGGGACATTATCGAATATCGCCCGTTGCTAAGGCAGAAACCCTAGATACGAAAAATATCTATGGAATCGAGATTTTATTGGTTGTCAATAAGAGAATGCAATTATCTTCTTTGATATTGGTACACTTTAATCATGTGACAGATGAGGGCGATTCTCAGTAAAGTATAATATAGCGTTGAGTTATGTCTTCTACTGTTTTATTCATAGCCTTTCCCTTTTCTTGTCTTTCAGAGAATCATTATTCCAAAACTTTGCATATATGTTTACAAAAGTATTTTTGGAAGTCGTCTTTCTGGTAATAACCATACTCCCTCCGAGCAAGGGCGTTTTTCTTGTTGCACTGAATATAAATTTCAAGTGTCTTTTCGCTCTTTCAATAAATATCCCATTTTAACTTGTTTCTTTACGAAGACTAGGTATTTTTTTCATCAAAAACTGGTGTCATCCAGTTTTTGATGTCGATAAATGAACAGTGCAGATATACCTACATTGTCTTCATGGCTGTCTTGATATGTATTTTGTTTTATACTTAACACCCGCTATATGATCAGTTTTTAGAAATATCTCACCAATATTTTCAGGTCCGAAAATATATATTTATAAAAATTGTTTTTTCCACCCTGTATATTTTAGATTTTTAGTATAGTTTAGTATAGTTTTAATATCCGTTTTCAGAATATAGAAATATTTTGATAGTATAGTAGACGTAGGACCAGTGATGGGCAAAGGAAGTATTCCCAATACGGAAATATTCAGAAATGGGAATATTCCCGGGACAGTATAAAGTCCCAATTTACGGGAATTTATCTTATACGCTTGAAACGTGTGCATCGCCACGTTTCCGGCTAAAATGCGGAAACGTGAAAATAAAAATTCGGCTTTCTTCGGCTAGTAAGCGTGAAATATACAGTGCGTTAGAAAAGTAACGGATAAATTCAATATTTCTTAAGACTATAGCTGCACTTTATATTTATTTTGAGAAACAAAGGTTTAAACGAATTAATAACAATTTAATCATGACAACTCTACGAGTACACAAAAATACCATACTGCTATAACCCTGGCTCCGAAATAGTGTGGAGTGATTCATCACCAGCATATGGACGGATCAGGGAGATGAGGGGCGAAGGGAACGAAATTCCATAGGCGTATCATTTCAGAGGGGGCAGAATAAAAAAAATTAAATAAAATATCCAAGTTATTAACATTGTTTTTAAGTGTACTTGTGAGGGTTTTTTTATTATCTTAAGATGTGTGATATCTAAAAATGTGTGATATGTAAACTCTATACGTTTTCTTTATCAAGTACAAGTACCAAATATTTTCTTCACCATAAAACAATTTCGATTTTCTCAATAAGAAGACTTTTCCGATTTCGTTTTATATGACGAAAATTCATCTCATGCATAGTTCTCAAAAGAAATTTCCGAGATAGCTTGGGTAAAGATTGATCGTCAGAAATAGCGAGTGAAATTATCTTCAGTGTCGGAATCTGATTTTTAAAAAAGAAACCATGGATAATCTGGCGAATTGCGTATTTGACATCTTCGTCTATATCAATTTTCATTCTGCCACGAGTTTCCGTTTTCTTATATTTTTTTCTTATATTGTTTTCTTATATTATTAATATTGGAACGGTATTTTCAGAATACCGTTCCAATATTCCTTCGTATATATTTTTGATTATTTTCAGTTCTCCTCCTGTCAAATTCGGTAACTTACGATTTGAATTATTGGTTTTAGAACCACTACTACTCGCATTCGTCGCTTCCACCGCATAAAAACACTAAACACTCGCGTATAACAATATTATAATTAATTTATATCGCGAATCAACCGTACATAAGACACAATGAAACGCCACTGTTGCGCCAAAACATACATGCATGAAACAGCGCATTCGTCAATATATCCAAGGAACTCACCAATGAGAGCGGTAGACCCGGTTACTAATGAGTTCTGCCCACCATTTCTATAGAGTGTACACAAATTTGCACACTAAGAAATTCTGTGATCCATTGCAAATAGGCAGACCGTTCAATTGTGATGGTGGTGTGATATCATGTATGAATCACTCCACACTATTTCGGAACCAGGGTATACATACAATTGCTACATACTGCTATACAAAAAAGCACAGAGATTATGATGGGGCGGGTTGAAAAATATTTATTGACGTAATCATAAATTTTCAATTTTTCCCATTTTGAAGATGCCGCCAGACTCATTTTCAGCCAGACCCACTTTCCACTATCTGAAATAAACCAGACTGCTATTTTCATAAACTTCATGTTCCACTTTAGTAAATGTAAAATATTTATGACTGGGAAAATAAGTGTTGTATTTTATTTTTATTTTTTGCATCCATCCAAAAATTTTTGCCAGACTCAAGAATTCTTGTCTTTTGTCACTAAGAGAACATATTAAAACATATACACCGACAGGGAAAATAAGTACGAAAAAAAACATTGCCTCTTGGACTATAAACATCAAAGCGAAAAGTCGTACCTCGATAAATTGAATGTCAGAGCTACCATTATATAGCGATCGTAGAAAATAATTATTTACATATCACGGGCGTAAACAAAGCAGACCTGCTAGGTATAGAGGTATATACGAAAATGCATAATACCACGATTTCTTAGAATGGTACAAATAAAAAAGGTACAAATTTTCACGGAAAATGTGCTATTAGCATTTTTTTGTTGCAAAATCCAAGTACTATAACCCCCCCCGCCCCACGCTTAGGTCTCACTATTCAATGTTAAAAGTGAATTTGATTATTAAAAACAACGTGCATACCAGAAGATACGCTAAATTAATCGCTTATATAATATAATAGATTATGAAAGTAATATTTTATTGTTAAAACGTTTTGCGTGTATTTATGTTTTAGCCCGCGGACAGAAAATGGGCCGAAAAGTACTACTTTACGCCCGCTAATCAAGTCTTCAATTACAATTTGACGCCCGCTTGTGCAAGTATGTACTTTTATTTACAGTTAGCCTGATGTAAAGGAATCAGCAAAACAAACAAATAAATGTTGGTCACTCCCATGAGCATTTCTTGACATTTATAAAAGTACATAGAAACTTTTATCCGGAAAACTACTTCCCACTTTTCGCAGTATACATAAACTACTTGATAGCTAAATTCCCAGTTGGCATTTATACATTGAAGTTCAAAACTAATAATTAGATTTTATACCAGTTACAAAACCACGAGATGCGCATTACAAGAATACGCGCATTTATACTATAGTATTTGCAAATGAAAGATATGTTTCTTAAAATTCATACAAATTAAGTGCTTGGTTTTGTACGTGGCGGTTCACTGCTATTCGAATCGAAAAATACAGATGACTATCACGAAGATATGAACGCAGATGTGTTCGAGGAGACTTTTCATCAAATGTTGGACATTATTCCTCCGGGATCTGTCATTGTATTGGTTACGCAAGCTACCACTCCAGACAGCTTAAGCGAACCCCTAAGACAGATTGTCTGTGTAACCGCTAAAAGTTCAATAGTTCTTGGGCAAGTGTTTCATCGGAACATGAATTACCATTAGCTGAAGAGGTTAAGAGTTATTATATTGCAACTATTTTATAGTGCTGGGTTACCTGCAGTCCCGATAAAAGATGTAGGTGAAACGTTGACCCATGCAGAAATTGTTATTCCGACTATAGCTGACTTAGTGTGGCTTTACAGCAAATCCAAATAGCTTCCTGGCACTGGTTGGAATCACTTCATGGAGGAGGTCACAAGAGTCATGTCATATAAAACTACCTATATTGGTACTCAAAAATAAGATACAAAATATGACATCTGGCCATCACCGCTCTTTTCGGGCCGCTTCAATTTTATCACTGTTTAGATCATTTATACTGATCGCGCTGAATTAGAAATCCTGTGGTTTTTGTGAAGTACACGTTTTATTACAACGTTACGCTATGTTTTATAGCGTTATTTTTATATAATACGTGAGTTTATATAAATTTTTGGAATGGGGAGATTTTTGTTTATGTTGTCTATTAAATAATGCTTTATTTTATTATTTCTGTTTTCTTTTTATTGGTAGTTCTTGAATAGAAGGTCGGTCTGCTCTCAATCTGCGTGTGCCAGATTTTTGCGTGTCTCTCGACGACTGATGGACGTAGGTTAGACTCTTATAGATCTAGTATTGCTTGTTTTAACTATGCAGTAACTGCATAGTTAAAACTATCAGCAACTGATATAGTGTTACTATCCCTTGTAGCACATTTATATACCGCACAATGAGTTTTCTATTACTTTCGTTAAGACTACTTTCTGTCAAGGCAATAATTCCCTCAAAAGCGAGCTTCTGCAGCTGACTATGTACGAGTGTAACATTCATTTTTATTCTCCTTGTACTTATGTTCACCTATCCTTGCACTACTACCATTTTCTTTTTCAATTTCAATACGGTTAACTTCTTCACTTGTTTCTTGTCAATTGTTTCTTTATTTGTCATTTTTACAGTTTCAAAGAAATCTCTTGGTAAATTTGGCTCTACTGCAATATAAGCTAGGTTAATTGTATCTTCATTTGTTAATTTTGGAGTTAAGTCTTATGACTGGAATACTGACATTCCAGTCATTTGTTCAACGACACATATGTTTACAATATGTTTACTCCACTGCCACTAAAGGAATCGCAGAATGTATAACAATCTTTTATATTTGCAGTGTAAAGCAATTGAGCATCAGTCCACGAAGTCACCAAATATGAATGTTCAATAATTTTTTCTACATTCAAAATACTAGCCGCCGTTTGAAACTTACGATATAAAATATCATGACGAGTTACTCTCCATTAGCATGTTCCATGATTCGTTCCATGATTGAAAGATCACATGTCTGATCACAAGGATTCAACTCGAGCAGGTATACAATTCTCTTAATACGTGTAGTAAACTTGACTAATTTATAAATAACTGCAATTTATAGAAATTGCTTATAAGCACCCGTACTACATTTATTGAGGATTTACATTTTTAATGATTTTTATTACTCTCTTTAATTTCCAAATAGACTATATAGTAAAAAGGATACTTTAGAAATTGCAACTTTATCATAGAAAATTATATGCATAGAAAAAGTATGTACCTAGTCAAATATAGAATAGTCAGGAGCTAAAATCAAATCTATATGTTATGCGTGTAGTATGTAAATTGTCGGAGAAATTCGGCTCCTCTCCAAGCGAGACGATAATGCTTAACCTTGGTTCCAATGAGACAGATATCCACATGAAGGGTAACGGTTAACGTACGAAAATGGAAAAAAAATTCACATGCAAAATACGACTGCAAAACTAATATCTAACATGATCTGATAGTTTATATACCTGATCAGCACTTAAATTATTTAAAAGATAACAGAATAATGATACACTACATTATACAATACACTATAATACACAACACACTATAATACACAATACACTATACAATAAATATAGTGTAATAATAGCAATATACCATTAACCAGTAACTGAAAACTTATAAAATTTGAAAAACCTTAAATTATTGTCAGATGTAAATATCGGAAATCGATACTTTGACGTCATACAAATACTCGGTAATAGTCGTGAGCGCTCGACTATTGGGCGGAAGATTCGAATAAGTTTTAATTTAAACAATAAATTATAAGTAATTGTGTACCTGCAAGCTATGTATGATAATGTAGTGTAGTTTGAGGTATGACCTATACAGTAAAAAAAAATATTTGGCTCTAAGGCTAGTATACTCGCGTAAGGCCTATTGTATTTGTTTGTGTTCATATCCAATGACGTGAAATCGAACATGGCAGATGAATTTGCTTAAATTTTTAAATAATACGCAAAACTAGCTGATACGATAGCTGATAATATTATACTTACTATTATACTAGGTACACTGTAAAACGGGCATTTTGCTTTTGGAGCATACCTATTCAATCAATAAGTACGCCTAAGCATTTTAATATTATTTGCACTCTGACAGTCACAGTAGTGAGAAAGCTGGTCAGTCTTGTAAAATTGGTCAAGTATTGAATCACCGACTTCATAGTATGAAAGTATGTTTTGTATTATCGTTGAGTGAAAAATATATTTCACTGACGGTATTATGAAATACAGTACACAGCAATAAAATTATTCTACAGTAAAACTCTGTATTCATTTAAATTGACCTACGGAGTGTACACAAACAATAACTATAGTATTATATCTTATTTTATTGTATTTTTATTGAATTATTTTATCTTATTTATATCGTATTTTATTGTCTGAAAAATTGTTCTGTCTGGAATGCGGACGATACATAAAAATATATAATATATTTTGTACATATGAAATTTAAATAATACATTTAGGCCGTAGGTTATTATATTATTAGTTATAATAATCATGCTGCCTACTTCTAAACATAAATGGATATCCGCCTTTATTGAGCCAACGGGAGTGACTTGAGCTATTCGAACAACATATAAAATCGATAGCACCAAAGAAAAATAAAGATAAAGCTTTCACAAATTTCAGTCATGTATACATGTAGGAAGACTGCAAAATACTTCACAGGACATCACCGCCGTGACTTCAATTATAATTTAATTATGCTTAAGTGGTTACTTGCATTTGAGTTGAGAAGCCCATCAATTAAAACCTTGCAATTTTAATTAGCAAGTCAATTTGAATCTTTACGAGCGGGTTCCTGATTTTTTAATTTGTTTTTGATCTAGGTCTTGATGGAGACTCGCGTTTTGAAGAGGACTTTAGATATTAGCAAAATATAAGCGATATACTGGTACAATAATTGGAATAAAATTTATATTTACTGAGGAAAAGCATACCAAGATTTGATGAAATATCTAGATAAATAGGGGTTTTTCAAAATCAAATAATTGTCGTCTTAATTATTGTCAATACCTACACATAATATGTATCTATATACATTTTACACTACAAAATGTATATTCTGTCAAACCGTTATGGGCTCATGGCACACTGTTACTGTTATTTTTAATTATTGACAGATAGCGACACATTCCAGTAAAAACGCTTATAATTAACAAATCACTGAAAATAGGTAAAGGAACCCCTTATATGGATAGATGGGGATTTTTATATTCTGTCGATTGCGTTAATAATATATGGGGTGTTCCATTTAAAACAAGTGACTTGTGGTTATTTTTTAAATATGTCAATAGTAACATATTTTTTAGACATCCTTTGTTTAAATAATGTTAAAATTTGAGAGTTTCGTATTAATACACAACTGTGATATTTAATTTTCTGCTAATCCAGTTTTGGTAAAAAGAAATAATTAAGATCTCAAGAAGATGGTAAGAGATTGTATAGGACATGCCTAATGAAAGCTACTCAGATTTTAACGTAGAATCCAAAAATGTAATAATATATGGGATGTTCTATTTAAAATAATCGCCTTGGATTAACTCCCAGTCACACTGGAAGCGACAGATTTACAATACCCAATTTTCAAAAAGCAAAAATTTTGTTCATAGGTCATCAAGTTTGAAATACCCTGTATATGAGTACATGCACTCGTATATTCATATTTTTATTTCTGAAGGAGAACTTGGAAAGGTTGGAGAACTTGGGCAGTTAAATTTAATTAATTGACTATTCACAAAGATTAATTTTTAATAGCGTTCCCTTTATTACACAAAATTCTATGGTGGACTTATTCACTAGAACGCTTATTCACTAAAATAAATTCTCTTAACGCACAATACAAGGTCATGTAAACAAATCTAAATTATGACAACCAACACTCAATTTTGATAGAGATAATTATTTAGAACTACCTTTGATTATACAATATAATCAAAGCTAACGCATAGAAAATATTATAAAGAAAGCTCCGTGTATTTATGTAGCGACAAAAAAATATCTGTGAGGTCTTAAGGTTCGAAAATTGTCCGATTTAATTATGAATTTCATAAATATCGTGAAATTATGTGAAAATTTCATAAATATAGTAAATATATTAAAGAAAATCACAAGAGATATTCAGGTAAATAAATTATATAGATATAGAAGATCCTATTTTATCATAAGTTTATAATAGCAATAGGTCATTCTGTAATAATGTCCGCCCATCATAAAACTACCTATCATAAAACTATTCAGGTCAAACAAATTAAATTAAACAAGGTGCCTAAAAATTACTGTAAACTGTAGAACTGTAAATTGTGTATGTAAATACGGTATAAAACTAAATATATATAGATAACAACAAAATATTATGAAAATAAATATATATTTTAAATGTAAGTAAAAATAATAAAACATGAATGTTCTACTTGATAAGTCTACTGTGTAGAATTAATTATCAGCGTTGCCAACTGAATAGGGAATTCAACGGAAATATCAGAAGTATCTTTCTTGGCTTTAAAATTGAAATATTAAAACGACAAATTCATTGAAAACTAATTAAATATCTAAAAATAATTTATTTTAAAAATATTTCACCTACTTTAAGCATACTTAAATTCTCTCTTTCTTCTTTCTTTCTTTCTTTAATTCTCATTTGTTTTATGTGAAAATGAAGTAATTTATCATTGATATAACATTTTTAACCGCCATTTTCTCGAAAACTGTCAAAGATAGATATAGGGTATGCTACATGTTTTGGTTCTAGAATGTTCTGGGCAATCTAAATTTCTAATAATATATAGGGTATTCCATTAAAAATAACAAAGTTTAACTGTTTCCGGTTAAACCGGAAATGGCATCAGATATTGAAGCAATCAAACTATGCACCGTTGTCAACCATACAACTTCCCAAAGTTTTAAATCAATGTATTTTTTTACAAGGAAGTTATAGGCTGGCTAGTAATATCGTAGGCACCCGGTATATAATTAAGTTTCTACAAAACAAAACTTATTTTCTTGAACTGTATTGTATATTTTAATTATTTCAATGTTTTAGTTGTTTATATGATAGATAAATATGTTATTCGAAAATTCGCTTTTACTTGCTTTGTTATTGTAATTATTACCCTTGATTTTTTTCTAACTAATTTAAAAATTGCCGCGGATTTTAATCTAGGGGAAACATTGTCAACCTAAGGAAATTTCAAGAGGCGTAAAGGGAATTTTTTGCAAATTTGGTTGGCCACGCTGAAAATTATTGCATTTGACTTATTTCGATGTACTATATTTTCAAATATGTATATGTATAATAATTATTACCTGTAAATATTATCGATAAAGCGTATGAAACTATTACGGTTTTTAATTTCCGCATGCCTAATAACTGTTATATGTTTGATTTACTTGTTTCTTTTCAATTTTTTATCCACTTTCATGCAAGGTATTGAATGAATCAAATATCTAAAGAGGGTAATGTGAAATGAACTGAAACGTCGGCAGTATTCAAAAGGAACATAATGGACAGGTATGTCCACGAAAGCAGTCCATGGCCATTTGATAATAACCCAACAATATATCTCCAAAATGTGGTATAATGGACTCATTATACCATAACATTGAATAAATTACGACTGATAATTATTCTCATACAGAACAAAAAATAAGGTGGCAGTAAGATCGCCGACTCGTGCCATTTGATGACATTGACATTTTAAAATTGAAGTGATTTTTGACATTTTTCCCAAAAACGCATTAAAAACTGAATAACAACTTAAGAAAAAAAAAGGAAAATAATCTTGGACAAATCATAGTATTCAATTTGCAATTAATGACCATTATTAGCTTGGGCGATTTGCGTAGACTTCACTCGGCGTCGATAAAGGCTATCATTAATTGCGCGTTGAATAATGTACTATTATCTAACTCGTACAAAATAGTTATTTATGCAACAAGTGCAAAAAGTATCAAAATAAAATATAATTTTAGTGCAATAAAAATGTTTATTGCACGCGACGTGAAATTGTCGAATGAGAAATTGGACATAAAATTGTCCAACACGTCAAGTGCAATAAACACTTTTTGTACGAGTTGTGTACAATATTTTTTCTACGTTACTACGTACGTCGCATTAATGTCATGACATTAAGTGACATGCCATGATCTTTATGTCAAAATATAGTGTGTATAATGAATCTTTGCGTGTGCGTCACAACAACTGTATGAATCAATCAGTTCAAGGTCATTAATTTCAGTGACGGCGGGAGTAAAATAAAAATGTGTTTTTATTTTCAGTCATCACCGGACAACCAATTAAAAATTAGAAAAAATGTTGGCTTCGTAAATACTCATGAAGTGACAATTTACTTTGTAAAATAATAATAATTATTATTATTTACCACTGATCATGGTTATACGATTAAGATCAGAATTAAGATCAGAAATCTATTTTCATAAAATAATTTACCATAGCCTGCAATATTTTTGTATATATGATTACTAAACAGCTGTGATTTGACACTCGAGTGAGGTTATAATTATCTATGAAAGTTGAAAATATAGGCGATTTCAGCCTTCCCGTAGCCCGCAGCCGTCTAGCTGTAAAAATATATACTTTGAACCCGGTATAAAAACTAGTTTGCAGCTTTGGGTCGTTGAGATGTTTTGATGCTGCAAACTGTACGCAAACTAATGCCTAAAGCATCAGCAACACGCTGTAAAAAAGTTTTCAATAAGTATTGATAAGTATATTATTCTAGTTTTCCTCGTTTACCTCTTGAACTCCATTAACAGAAACTAAAGAGCCCATGTTCTCTTTTTCAGCCGCGAAATATTTAAGTAAATTGGCAACAAGTCCCCTTGCTTGCGAATTTAACCTTTTTCCAGGCATTTTTAGGTTATAGTTCTTAAAAGAACTGATTTTATTTTCACTCTTACTTGTAAGTCTCTGAGAAAAATAACAATAAAAGGAAACAATTATATCCGCGATATACACTTTACAACTTGTCTAACAGCACCACAAATAAATCAAAAGAGAATGAAATAAGCAAAAATACGACAACACTATACCCCAAAACAAGATGTTTTGTGAACGCTACTGAATTAAACTGTCAGAGTAATATTGACAAGCGCTACGACTACTATTCATATAGACGTCTCTTTTTAATTCCGGTTCAATTTATTCGATCGTATCGATCGCGTGTCTTAGCGACTCGATGACATACGTAACCACATAGCTTGCCTATATAATGCGTTTAGCAATCTCACGTATGTCCTAGCTAATTTCATATACACGCAAAGATTCATTATACAAACTATAGTAGTAGACAGTAGTAGCCAAAATAGTAGTAGAATGACAGATGAGTGCAATACAAATTTTATTGCACTAGTCCAATAAAGAACCAATTTTTGCATTAAATATAGTTCAATAAAATTTTGTTTTTGCATGAACGTAGAAAAAGTAATTTTTTGCACTTGTTGCATAAATAGCTATTAAGGTTTTTGGCACACGACGCGCGACGTGAACATTGTCAACACGTATGCTGCCGAAAAAATAATTTTTAGACGAGTTCCATTCAATAGTTTTCTATGATCACGATATCATATTTAGTAAAACTCAGCACATTCAAAAGAAATAAATATTCCTATTACATATTGAGATCAAAACAAATATAAAAATAAATTATAATAAAAAAAAACAAAATTGACGCTCAGCTTATTCTTACTCAGTTTGTGATATATGTGAAATATTTTTCAAACTATAGGTTAAATCAGTTAAATTTATGAAATAGACATATCAGCAAAAAAAAAGAACAGTGTTACCACCATCAAAATGAAGGTTGAGTGGAGGAGGTTGAATGCTTTCGCTCCCTTACGACAGGGATTGATGTGTCACTTTCTGTCCTTCCGGGAATTAATATTGACGATAATCCCGGAGGGATTTAATTAAAAACACAAGAATGTAACAGATGTTTTATTGATTTAATATTTACCTAAATTAATGCCGTGATAGTTAGTCATATTGACCAGTCTTTCCTGGGTGAATGAAGCAGATACTTGACAGATACACCTTCTTCACTCATAATAGAGGTCATGACACTAGCGATGACAATGTCTCCAAATTAATCTTGTCACAACGTAACATTAGGTAATATGGTTACGAAATTGTCAATCAGTGCCAATTAATTATTTGCCTCGCTTTATGCTTCATAATTATCTGTGTTTCTATAAAGGTTTATATGTGATTTTAGATATTATTAGTCAGGGTGTAAATTAAAAAAGTGGGAAATAAGGTATACATACAATGTTTTTGTTGATTTTGGTTATATTTAAGATGTATTTAAAAAATCCGATTGATGCCACTCTATCACCCTTGAGCAATTTAAGAAATTCAAGATGGCATCTAACCAGTAAAAAATTATATGTTTTTACGATTTTATTAGAAGACTGGAGTGTAATATATAGATTGTAATACATTATTTTATATTTTTCTTTAGGCTTGGAAAATTACACTAAGTCGTGAAAAAACTCTGTGACGTAAACTTATCTGTGACTGTAAATCTGTAAACTGTGACGTAAAATAATCAATAATGGAGGTCATTTTTGCGTTTCCGGTATAAGCGCGCAGCGCATAGGCACCAAGAATTAATTACCAAGGGGGCTAATTTTTTTTCAGTTACCATTACCTGTTTTAGGTTCATTTGACACTATCAACTCAAGACTATCATCAGGTTTTATGTACCACTGCATAAATCTGTAGTGGATATGGACGAGAAAAAAAATTTGAGGCTAAGAATCCAGTTATTGTAGATCCAATGTATTCTCGAGTAATTGCTCTTCAGGCAAACAGAGACATGAAAATGGTTGACATACTTAAATATGAGTTATCATCAGTTCCCCCCGCAATGTTTCAAGATAATGGAACAATGCGAGATGCCACTGGAATATCAGTCCTAATGAACACATTGTCAGTCTCACAGTCAACAAGAAACTCCCCATCTTTAATTATAATTGATGGCTGTGCTTAGCTATGGGCAATACATTGGCCAACTGAAGCAACCGTTACTGATTATCTTTATTTATTCTTGCAAAAAGTTGAAGCACATCTAAAAGTAGCAGATGCTAATTTAGTGTTCGATAAATACAATGAATACAGTATTAAATCTTCAACCAGAGCAAATAGGGCCAAACAAGTTTCAAAAACGTTTGTACTTACCGAACAAACTCCACTGCCTCCACAGTTTTAACAAATTCTGATAACAAAAAACAGCTGATTGACTTGCTGTGCGCATATATCAGTAAGAGCATTGGAACAGCGTTTGAGCACCGTTTGGTTATTACAAATCAAGAATTGCCACCAAGAAGTTTTGTGCCAAGAATTGCCACAAAAGTCCGAGAGATCCATTTAAAGACTCAACATGAGGAGGCTGACATTGTGATCGTACAGCAAATATTACGTGAAGTTAACAAATATCCTAATTTATTGGTACACGTTCTTTGCGATGATACGGATGTGGTTGTGTTATTATTGTATTATTACTTGGTATGTAATTTAAATAACGAAATATATATACACTGAGCTCGTAAAGTTTGGAATAAATTCAATTAATCGTTATTGAAGGATTTTCACAGGAAATCCTCGGACACGTCAACCTTATTTTATAAAATGTCACTTTTTTCAGCCATCGATTTTTTTTTTGTTTTGTTCGTTTTTGAGCTATGACGTCATCGACAATTTTTTTAAATGACAACCCATATTTTTTTTCACGGATTTCGATAGAGCACATTTTTCTGAGTGCGAATATGTCAAAAACATAGTACCTTTAACATTAAAGTTTTCGAGATATTCGGTTGCAAAGTTTATAAAATGTACCATGGCACCATGCATAAGCTATCGGGCGGGTCAAGATTTTTAATAGCTTATTGATTCTAATAGCTTATAGCTTATTACATTTTAAAAGATTAAGGAGTAATATTATTTATTTTGGTAGCTTATCGAACATTTTGAAAGATTTGGGAGTAATCTGTTTAATTTTTTAACAACAATTTAAACAAATAAAAAAATATTTTAACAAATAAATGATAAATAATTAAAGTAAAAAATAAAATCAGAGTAAATTTTCAAAGTGACCTCCATTCACTTCCTGGCAATATCCCATCCGCCACTGAAACTCCTGCAGAACCTTACCAACAGTATCGGGTTGAATGGTTCGAATTTCATTGCGAATTCTGTCCTTTAATTCTTCGATGGTATTTGGTCTATTGAAATAGACTTTGCTCTTTAAATAGCCCCATAAAAAGTAGTCTAGGGGAGTGAGATCTGGAGATCTAGGGGGCCATTCGATAGTTCCCCTGCGACCAATCCAATGGTTAGGAAATACATGGTTTAAATAATCGCGAACGATCACTGCAAAATGGGGTGGTGCACCGTCTTGTTGGTACCATATCGTGTGATGGGGCAGATCTGGATCTACGTCATTTGGGTAAAGTACCGCAAGTGCAGGGACTAAGTCGTCTCTTAAAAATTCTAAATATATTTCACCTGTTAATACGCCTTCAAAGAAAAATGGGCCCAAAATACGATTACCTACAATACCAGCCCAAACGTTAACTTTTTGTGGAAACTGACTACGAGTTTCCATTTTCCAGTGTGGATTTTCAGGAGACCAATATCTACAGTTTTGCCGGTTAACTGTGCCGTCGAGATAAAAGGTAGCCTCATCAGAAAAAACAATATTGCGTAAAAATCCGTCGTCATCAATCAGGCGTTGCAACATGGTTTGGCAAAACTGTAACCTACGGTCAGGATCATCTTCGTTTAACTCTTGGACCAAAACCACTTTATACGGATGCCATTTGTTCAATTTCAAATATTTCAAGACGGAGCTTTGAACTATTCCGTTGTTTGCCGCCACTTGGCGGGTGGGTAAATGGGGATTTTCTTGAAGCTCTAGTAGAACATTCAATTTAACATCTTGTTGCACTGGTGGACGACCCGTTCTAGGGCGATCTCTCGTATGACCCACTTCTAAAAACTTTTGTTCTATTTTGCTAACGGTGGACTGTGTAATTGGTTCTCTGTTTGGATATTTGTTGTTAAATAAACGGCAAACTTCTACTTGTGTGCGAGCTCTATCCCCGTAACCGATCATCATCAAAATTTCGATTCTTTCCCTTTCACTCAAACGACGGACCATTTTTAAATAAAATGAATTATGATGGAATAATGATTAATCAACTTACTTAATGATATTATTCAACTGATTAAATCACAAACTTGCGAGGAAAAACTTCAAAATTGTGACAACTGTCAAAACTGTTGTTTTTCCTGCGCTTTCTTGATAAATGATTAGCATTTGGTCATCGCTTGTATAATTCATTCTTAAAACTTTGCAACCGAATATCTCGAACACTTTAATGTTAAAGGTACTATGTTTTTGACATATTCGCACTCAGAAAAATGTGCTCTATCGAAATCCGTGAAAAAAAATATGGGTTGTCATTTAAAAAAATTGTCGATGACGTCATAGCTCAAAAACGAACAAAACAAAAAAAATCGCTGGCTGAAAAAACTGACATTTTATAAAATAAAGTTGACGTGTCCGAGGATGTCCTGTGAAAATCCTTCAATAACGATTAATTGAATTTATTCCAAACTTTACGAGCTCAGTGTATATGAAATCTTTTCGGTCATCACGTTCCGTGGTAGATATTAAAGCTTCAGTACTAAAAGACAAGGACATAATAAACAGCCTTCCCGCAGCCCACTCGTTGACTGGATGTGATACTGTGGCAACCCTATATATGGAATTCAAAAGAAAAAAGCAATTAAGTGCCTTCAAATGGGTCTCAAACTAGAACATTTAGGTCACATCGAAAGCAGTCTTGATGACGTAATAAAGGAGTGCACTACATTTATCGCCTCCCGTTACGGAGTAGAACACGCCTCCACTATGACAGAAAAGTTAAAAGACAGTGACAAGCGCCTCAATTATCTTCTTTTCCGCCAACCAGTGAATGTTTTGCTGAAAATGTTAAAAGGGCACACTATCAGACAGTATTGTGGTTGTCGGCAAATAATAGTACTATACCAGATCTAGACCCCACATTATATGGTTGGGAAAAAGATGGAGAAAAAAAAGAGCTTCAACCAATAGCTTTTCCACAGAATGTTGAATCTGCTCCTGAATATGTTTTGAATATGGCAAAGTGTATGTGCCGCTCAAAAACGCCTTGTAAAACTTCAAAGTGTTCTTGTGTTAGAAGTGGTATATCAGCGTAATGTGCAACTGCCTTCAAACAAGTGACCAAAACTGTTGCAATCCTCAAACTAAAATTGGACGTGCTGTAGAACAAGAAAAAGAAGAAGAAGAAGAAATCTCTGGTAGCGGCGAAGAGGACTAAAAAATAGTAATATTATTTTAGTTGTATTTTTTCCCACTGCATATACATATTTGATTTTGTATTGAAACCTTGTTTCATTACCCCCCATTATCGTGTTCCTTGGCATTAAAAACCTAAAAAAATTATGTATCGTACGCCCATATTAAATCAAATTAGGAAACAATAATTTTTCAGTATTTATTTGCCGTCATCTTGATTTTGTGAAGATGCTCAAGGGTGACAAGGTGGCTTCACTCGGATTCGTAAAATATGAATGTTATTAAACAAAGAACCGTAAAAAAAATTATGTATACTTTAATTCCAGGTCACTATAAAAATAGTCATTTGGCACCCTGACTATATGTATACGTTTCAATTTCGGAAGTACGAAATATATCGTACCTATATACCTTGCGACTGAAGTACTTTTAATCCCTCAAGTAAATTATGGCCCTCTCTACGGTTGTAAATTCCTTACAATATCATTTTATCCAGCATAAAATTATTGTTTTACGCGTTTTTCTAAAACGATTTGTACAAAAATTTGTTATTTAATAAATAATTATTTTATACAATGCTACTAGAGGATATTTACTTTATGCATATTTTCAATATCGATATAGGGGTTTTTATTCGACTTGCTCTGTTAAAAATTAAAACTCAACGTCGCTCGTAATGAATATTACGTAATTGAGAAAAGCAGCGGAACAATCTGCCTTGCTATTATCTGGAATTCACAAGCTTTAACTACCTAGGATAGGATACCGCAATTTCGGACCAATTAAATTGCAACGCTATTCGGACGTGCTATTTCTAATTGGCACGGAAATGGATACAACCAATTGGAAATAAAATTACGCTGAATTGTAAAAAGGCGTTTTGTAGGATAGCATGTAATAATTGTTATGCCCAGCCTAACCAAATTATCATGCGACAAAAAAATTAATTTCAAAAATCAATCTAAATCTAATATACCTAATCCTCTAAAATATTTTAGTATTTACCACCTAGTTAGTAAAATAATAAATTATTCAGAGGGTAGCAATAGCAGGAAAGAAATAGAGGCAAGACATTTTAAAAAGCAAATAGAAGAGAGAAAAGGAAAACGAAACACTAGTGCAAAATTAAACTGTCCAGTAACAACGTAACGTTACATTAAAATCGAGGCGCGGTTGGATAAACAAAATAATAGAATTTATTAATATAAATGACATGAGTGCATTTTTCTAAAATGTACATGGGCGTGATCAATAATTCACTGCGATCTGCGATACAAATATGGATAATATAATATATCTTCAGTTAGGAAATATACTATTGGATTATTATTAAATGATCGTTGACAAAATATACATATACACGTCAAAAAACCATTTAAATAAATTATCTCGTACCTCAATATTATTTACGAAATTTGTGACACAATTCCGAGTAGCTACCTATACTTCTTCACAAATAAAGTTACAACTGTACAAAAGTGGACTGTACAGAAATATTATGTAGACCGCAATACCTTTACAAACTATCCTAAACCAAGTACTTACCTGTTCAAATCCCCCTAAGATATCTGTCGTATCCATCGCCGAAGTCACCGGTAAAGTTTTCAAACTTTTTCCTGCGAGATTAGCCAAAGTTTTCACCACACTACTCTTTCCACTACCCGAACTACCCACCTGGAATAAATTTAATATTATTTCAGATTTAAAAGGCAAATCGCTTTGACCCAATATAGGCAAACGTGATTTATTAGATTATTACCATATAATTGATTAATCCTACATATTTTATAAATAAATAACCAAAAAGATTCCACTCCATGCAATACCTTGATGCTGGCCGCAGTGGCGTACCCACAGTGGCACAGTGCGTATATTGTTTCACAAAGGCATTTATTGATTAGCCTAAGTTTTTTATGCAAATCGAACGTGACTCGAAATATACGAGATTTCATTTATCTTTGGTACCCTGTTACGTCTTTTTAAAAGTCAATCTTGTCAACTCCTATTTTGCGTACATTATATATCATCAATGCATTGCATCAATGCAGTGTTGCCAAATGGGTGGACGCGATAAACACAGAAATTTTATTAGATGTACATTACTGGATAGGGGTGGAACCTTTGATGTAACTGTAACACTCGGAGTAGTTTCCACAAACACCAAAACACTTTCACTTCGCTCGACGCGCGTTTCGCCAACCAATTTAAATTATAAATATTATTTATAATAAATTTAAAGACAAATTATTATTAATTACTAATTACAAATTTAAAGAGAAATTTAAAGCGTAAATTTAATGACACACTTCGTAATTCTACGACCTTTCAAAAGGACATAGAGGCTCCAAAATATGTATCCATCCCGTACGAACCCCGGTTTACTCATGGTTTGAGTAAGGTTTTCAAAAACGTGGGTATAACAGCGATTCATTCGTCGAGCAACAAATTACAACAACTTTTAGACAATCCAAAGGATAAAATTGTTCCAAATGAAAGGTCTGGGATTTACGAAATTAGTTGTAATGATTGTGATCGAAAATATATTGGACAAACGAGACGGTCAATTAACACCAGATTTAAAGAACATATGGCTCATCTAAAATATGGAAGAACAGATAAGTCTAGTGTTTCACAACATGCTTTTGACAACAATCATAGAATAGATATTAGTAATTTAAGATTAGTTAGAAATGTGACCAATAATAGACAGTTGGATGCATTTGAGAGCATAGAAATTGTAAAGTGTAATAGTAGTATGAATAGCGACAAGGGACCTATCCCGTATAGCCCGCTTTACGCGTTGCTTAGCAGCCGATGATTGAAGCGTGATTAGTCACGCGTAAATTTGACGGTGATATCATACCGTAGCCCGCTTTACGCGTTGCTTAGCAACCGATCATTGAAGCGTGATTAGTCACGCGTCAAATTTCACGGTGATATCATTAGTGACGTCACCGGAAAAATAGTATAAATATGGTAGATTTTGTAATTTAAGATTAGTTTTAATCGTCTCCGGATGATGCCAACTTGGTTGGCGAAACGCGCGTCGAGCGAAGTGAAAGTGTTTTGGTGTTTGTGGAAACTACTCCGAGTGTTAGATGTACATTAGATGCAAAGTCTAGCTTTTATTAGTTAACCAAACATTTTGAAGTTATTCATTCAAATTGTGGACATATTATTTTAAGGTTTGCTCATAATTTCTTATCGGTTTCTCCGATCCTCATGAAAAACATTCTAAAACAAGTAACTTTGGCAATTATATTTAAATTAAAAAAAAATCCCTATAACATACGGGGTTTAAAAGGCATACCAGTAATGTTGTGCATATGTTATTCTAGGGATTTTTGGGGCCAATTATATGAGTGAGAGTATTTTACCATTGATAACAAATTTTACGGAAGAAAGATATGAAAATATTTCTACAAAAGTAGACAAAAAATGTCCAATATGTGGCTTTCGAGATTTGAAAGTTTGATAAAGATACCATGATATTAAAAAGAATCAAATTTAGCGTTGTAACCTTCTATGGTACAACCCTTCCTAAAACCTGTCTTAAACAGAGAAAATCGGAATTGTTTATCTATTGGCTACATACTTTGATTAATGATTAATAAACAAATTTTAAATGTCCTTTTTGCAGAAAAATGTGTGTGTATATTTTAATATACATTATGCCTGATGTACTTAAATACAAGAAAAAATGTAAAATATCAAATAAGTAGGTATTTATTTGTCAAAAAATCGCAATACAAAATGTTAAATGTTAATTATGGATCATGTAAAAACAGTTACGATCGGGTACATAATAAAAATAATTTCTCTTTTGTAATTTTCTGGCATTTGTCATTTTTGCATCTTCCCGTTTTTTCTGGATAACTCGGGGCAAGTGATCCCGAATGGTCGGGGGGTTTTTTATATTAAAATAACGTCGGAGTCCCCTTCTCCTATGTTTTCCAGCCCAACCTAAACATTGAGCTGCATCGGTCTTGAACTCGTATAGGGGATAGGTGGTTCTCCTTTGGTACACCACAGTCATTGCAAGAACGTCGATATAGAAGCCATGCAATTTCGACACACATGTGTATTAGGTGAAAGAACAGGCACAAGTAGTATTTTTTTAACTTTATCTTGTGTGCTATTGATTAGGTATGTCCTAAAAAACAGGGCAATAAGGAACCAGGAAGTTCACGGGTATTTATTGCAGGAATCGGTCAATGGGTCATTTAAGACGAAAAAAACCGCGGCGTGCTATTAAATTAGAGGGTGGAAATTGGAGATTGGGGTGAAAATGCACCCTTTTCAATTTTTCAGTTTATCTCGCTAACGAAGCAAAATTTCGATATACTTTACATGAAACGTTTTGTAAAGAATTGAATTTTTCATCGAATTGGCTTATTCAAATGATTTTAAAACATTTTTTATAACGAAAATGTTGAAACAAAACGAAAAAAAAGGCAAAAATTTCGTTATTTATTTTTTTTTTTTGCTTTTGTGCCTATAACTTTTCGTGGGTCAGAGATAGGTATAAGCATTGCTTTATTGAAAAAAATTACTTTCATTTTCTTTCTTTTTCCATTTCCTAAATTGCTGGGTCGAAAATTTTTGGTGTTAAAAATTGACCGAAATATGGCCACTCGAATGTAGCTTTTTCTTCAATTTTTATTTCTCTTATACATATATTGTTTTCATTCTCATTTTGTTAAAAAATATTTTATTCAATTTTTTGTTTTATTATTTTATTCAATAAAAAAGGTATTTTAAGTGTATTGTTTTATAATAAATAACTATTCAAACAAATGTATGTAACTTATAAAAATAGTTTTATATTTTTATCACATTTTTAAACAATCCATCTTTAACTATCCTTATTATAAAACAAAATTCAAATAAACGATAGGGGACCGTTATTTTCTATTTGTCTAAGTAATCCTCTGATGCGTTGCATCATCCTTGCTCTAATTTTTCGGGATATACGGCGTCGCAATTGTTTTTCATTTTATGCTTCCCATCTGTTACTATAGACTTTCCGACTCAATATTGCCTAGGACTCTGGAATTTGGCGAGCCTGAAGTAGGTTATGGGGATTGTATACTTTCGGTAGAACGTTTATGTCGTTGGCCTCATACCAGTCCCTTGTGATTCTCGCGTAATAGCATCAAGAAAGATCTGGCCAAAACAATTATTTCATCATCCACATGATGTCTAATCAAAAACTGAAGCAGAGAGACATGTCTCGATATAACGCTCTGTATTATCTGGTTCGCGCCGAACATATCCAATGTAGGGCTGCGAGATGAAACCAGTCTCATAAATTGCAGACCAAACCAAAAAATTTTTGAACAACATTTTTTTGCTTTTTAATCTCACATCATCAGGGATATTCTCGTAATTGTCCGTGTAGAAACCATCATCTGAAAGTTGGACGAAGTGAAGTATTTTTCATCGTCCATCACGATCAACTTGACGAAATACCCTCGCCTCAACGCGTGGCAACATTTCTGAATTCTCTCTAACTGAGCCTCTGTGTATTTTGGAGCTTTTCCTTTTTTTCTGGAAGACAATATTCTTACTTGTATATGCTATACGTTTTAATTCGGCTTCTAATAAAGGTGCGTATTTATACAGATAGCGAAGGCGAATACATTCGGTCGAATGGATTAGCCCGAAATTGCTAGGCGTTCGGTCAAAATTTGGTTTGTGCCACGGTGTCCACAGACCTCCGAATAAATGTTTTCTGTCATTCGTTTATTTTCGCGCGTAAATACAACCAACCAAAAAGCTTTCTGTTAAAACAATATAGTCGGAGGAAGATTTAATAATTATTGCAAGTACAGCTTATATTGTTATCGGTGATACTGAGGCATATAATTCAAGGCAGAGAAGGATATATTTGTCTGAATAGTTATTTATGTATTATCAACCAATAAACTTAAAATACCTTTTTTCTGATTTTGACATGTAAAGTGAGACTTTTTACCGTCAAAGGGCGGTAGGAAACGTTTTACTTTTCACAACCAGTTACGAAAAGTAAAATATTACGCAACTGGTTGTGTAATAGCTATTTGTGTAACCAGTTGGGAAAAGTACTATTTTGTGGAACGAGCAGATTTCCGCACAAGGATGCGAGTTACACAAAATAGTGTTTCCCAAGGTGTTTCATACAAGATTTTTTTCTAATTTTTACCTATTTTATATTTTATGAGAAGAAAACTCTGAATTTTATATGTTTAAAAACAATCCAGCAGGTTGTAACGGTGTGACAGCTCGTCACTTTCATAGCTTGTCAGGTCTAAATAACCTACTATGTAATGAACTTTACACAACCAGTTACGTAATATTTTACTTTTCGTAACTGGTTGTGAAAAGTAAGACATTTCCTAACATCAAAGAGTTTTGAAAAGTCTCGCTTTACATGTCATAATTAGAAAAAGTTCTTGTTCCGCAAAATAATACTCTTCCCAACTGGTTACATAAATAACTATTATTAAGGAGTAAAATAATAAATTTTTGAACAAAATGACAATAGCTGTAATGAGTGAATAAAATCGAAAAAAAAACCTACGTGTTTCAGTGGCCACATTTCGATCAATTTTTACCCAAAAAATTTTTCGGACCAGCATTTTAAATGAAATTTTGTGCCCTTTTTTCTAAAAAGCAATTCCTATACCTACCTATATTTGACCAAAAAAAAGTTAAAAGAAAAAATATATAAAAATCGAAATGTTTGGCTTTTTTGTTTCAACGTTATAAACAGCATAAAAAATGTTTTAATTTTTTTAAAATAAGCCAATAAACCGATGGAAAATTCAATCATCTACAAAAAGTTTCATATAAAGTACCTATATCGAAATTTTGCTTCGTTAGATATATATTGAAAAAACTGAGAATTGCAACGGGTGCATTTTCACCACTATCTCCAATGTCCACCCTCTAATTTAATAGCAGTACGCAGTTTTTTCTTCTTAAATGACCCATTGACCGAATCCTGCAATAAAAACCCGTGAACGTTTTAGTTCCTTTCTACCTGACATAATCAATAGCCTATTGTTGACGTTGACATTACGATCTTTATAGTTTAAGTTAAGATCTACAGTATAACAATGGCCACAGAATGATCAGTGTGACATATGACAAAGTGCCGTGCGCAGCAACACTATTTCTTTTGTTAACGGTTTGTACTACAAACCACTTGACCACGTGGTCCGTCCCGCGACATCCCAAACGATGTTTTAAAATTGTGCTAATTTTAAAAGGGTGCTTCTGGGTACTGGACCGCCCCTATATGATGGATTCTACTGGCAAAACGACATATCCAGGATAAACCGTTTAGTGAAATAAATTAAGAACAAACAGCAACTTATTTAATTTAAAAAATATGTTTCAAGCTCTTGATTTTATTAAAATATTTGCACGTAGCATAAATTGTTTTAAATTTATTATACAATATTGTCAAAGACATCCGGTACTCTTAATTTAAATAAATCAACAAAAAAAATATAAACAAGCAACCTCTATGGTATTTAAGGTTAAGATAAATACAATGAACTGCAAGTTCTTGTATAATGGTTAGGTCTATAAATAGATTACAACGTTGCCAGACTTATGACGCAACAATATACGAAAATTATAAATATTACACTCATAGATGTATATTACTTCAGTGCCCCTACCGGAATTTTACCGGATAATACACGACCACACACAGCCAGGATAGTAAACGCCTATCTTCATGATGTTGATATTGATATTATATATGAATGGAAGCTGTCATAAGAGCAAGAATGAGAAATACTCAATATTAAGAACCAAAATAAAATTATTCAGTTGTTATGTAATATTTTAAATAAATTTGTCACACGAGACCTCACAATTTTTACCCCTGTATCCTACTTATATTGTAATCACGTGTGCCTTTCACTATATTGCCTTATCACTACTTTAAGCCTGTAAAATAACTTGGTACATTTGTGTAACTCTTACATTATTTATTTGAATAATATTAAGCAAATGTTAAGTGATAATTTTATTATAATTGCAACTGAAAATATTAGGATGCTTAAAATCCGTTTGATCTGAAGGATTCAAACATTTCTGCCAGCTGCAATATATCTGATTATAGTATTTGAAAGTATTGCTAAGATTGTATCGCTGAATTACAGAAGGAAGGGATAGGCATTTCTTTTTAAAAAAAAAGTACTTACCAGAATAGACATCCAATTTAAATTAACACAGTGAGATAAGGTTCTAAGAACGGGTAGCTGGGATCTCAGTACTAGGCACGTCTTGTCTTGTTTCAACACATTTACATTAACACCTTTTGAACTTCTATCAAGACGTATATCACCGATATAAATACTCTGTTTGTTAACATACATTATAGGTCCCGACCCGCACACCGACCCGCACTGAAACACACTCTTGAAAATGTCCTTAACTCTTTCTTTATCGTCAAAAGTCCGCATTCGGTCCCCATAGATCAACTGCACGATACGTTCAGGTTCATACTTTTTTTCTAAGTCTGACTTAGCATCGTAATGGTATATCATAGCCTCACACCATCTATTTAAATCACGCAGATTACATTCCCATGGCGCACCTTTGTGACCAAAAGAGTGACTGTCAAGTTGTTGAACAATTTTTGAATTGAATTCAATCATTTTTTTCAGGATTTCCGTTGGCACTGAGCTATATTGTTGTGCCAAAATATAGAGTAAGTCTGTATCTGTTAAACAGTTAACATACACCTGAATAAATCTGTTTAGAAAGGACCTGGGTAATCCTCGGCGAGATCCTCCCTGCTTCAAAGGATTTTGACAGGCAAAAAACCTTGTGCCTATAAAAAGAAGTTTGTGAAAATATACAAAAAGACAGAAACAGTCAACCTAGATAGCATAATATTAAATAGATATCCTAGAAGTTTGAGAACAAACACATTTCCATTGGGAATAAGAAAATTGCTAACGAAAATCACCTACCTGGTTTTACATGAAATGTTTTTCCCAGTTCTGGGATAAATATTTCACCTCTATGATCCAAACAAGCATTAAGGCCTTCAAGCACTGATTGTGAGGCTAAATTAAGTTCATCTAACAAAATCCAGCTCCCATCTTTTAAAGCCTGAAGTAGAGGACCGTCTCTCCATGAGAACTGTCCTCCAGTTCCTCCTTCAACTGGCAAATCTGCCCCAAATAAATCAGAGGTATCCTAAAAAATATGTATTACTTAGTAATCAAACTGCCGTAGAATCTCTTTAACAGGTTAAGCGCCAAGGGAGACACCGGTGTCCGTTATAAATTTTACCATCCAGGCCATGGCGGACACCAGTGTCCCACGGATTATCAATTCTTGATCGAGCACCTGGGCCAAGCAGACATGTTTTTATTGACATATTGAATGCTACGTGTCTGCTGTGGCCCTCCATTACTAATCCCCGGCATTGGGTTTCTTGTATTGAGTGTCCGCTATATTCGCTATGGCCGCCATGGCCAGAGCAGAAATTTTCGCGAAAAATGCTTTTCCTTAACCTCTTAAGAATGGTTCAATTGAACTATTATAAATATAATTACACAGTGGCTATGGAATAGTACAAAAATTATAGTATATACAAAGGGTAATAGGTAATAGCATAATTATATTGAGAGTAGGTCAAATGACCCACTATCACACAATCAGTAAATTAATTGTTATTTTATTGGAAATAATATTGCTGAACGATAATTATTGAAAGAAATTTGATCTGTATGGTGTGCAGGATATTTAAAAAAAACAATGATCGCCGATCAACATTTCAGGTTATCCAATTCATTCCTGGAGGGCACTACGTATTACGAGTAGTTTAAAGCAGGAGGGGAGTGGTGCAGAGTGGGCAGTGTAGGAAAAAGTGTGTAAGAAAATGTTGCAGTTTAGAAAATTATTACACATAAAATTATACTATAATACATTTCTTTTATAAAAAAAAATAAGTAAATATGACAACAAAAAATCTAGTTGTTTTCCTGTATTCATTATCAATACTTTTCCAAATGCTTATAAAATTAATTGCGAGGTCCCAAGGCCAAAATTAAACATCCTGAAAATATTAATCAATTTAGAAAATGTAGACTTGCTTTTCATAATTTTTAAAATGTTTCTTTCAAATATTGATCATAATCTAGTCATGTTTTATCCTATGGGCACATTGGGCAGGGACATGCGGCACATAGATGTGGTAAGGCATAGATGTAGCGACTTATGTTAATATGTTCCTAAAACAATGGGGTATTTTCGCTCGATCGAAACAGAAATGGGCAATTGCATATTCAACAAGTACATTTTTTTCCTTAATTTTTGGCATAAGAAATAATGTGCAATATTTAGAAATAAGTGTTTAATTGCAGTTTGAATTTCTATGTCACTAAGCGAAAATAGAGAATTCGCTAGATATACATGTTATATATGTATATATAAATACTAATATCAACACCAATGGCTGACAGGAAACAGTGCGGCAGCGCTGCCGCCAACTTACAGACAGAATACCTTAAAAATCACTACATTTATCAAACTATTTGCATTTGCACTTAGTGACGTCACATGATTTTATTTATTTTTTTACAGCTTGTTTTAGAACTAAACAAAAAAATTAAAAATACGGGCATCTTCTTTTTCCATTTACTTTCTGCTGCCATTATTAAAAAAAAACTGTGAAAATACCCCATTGATGCACATATTACGATTGTGAGCAGTTCACAATCAGTCTTGACTTGTCAATCAGTGATGTGTGTATGGACACAAATCAGCCACTAGCTACTATCAGCCACTATCAGGACACTAGCTGCTAACATGGATTTAACTTTGATGTTCCTTATATCATTTTTTAATTTATTATGTGTTATTTTGTGTTATTTTATGTTCATATGTATGTTATTTTATTTCAATATGGATATTCATTTTATTATTTATGAATATTTATTTTTTGATTGTCCAGTTTATAAAGAAACGGTATTTGAATTTTTTTTATTAAATAACAACATTACTGCAATAATTTTAGATGCACCTAGATGTTCTTTAAATGTAGTAGAGGAGAGGAAAAATTTGTTGTTTCCTGTAAAATGTTATGGGAGAAAAATGTGACTAAATTGTGATTATTCTTGAGTTTCTTTAAAGGTGCTTGAGACACTCAAGCACCTTGAGAAAGGTGTATTAAATTCTTATAGCACATGCAATCCTCATGATGAGAATTTTGAAGATTCAATCCGAAACAAAATTCATTGAAATCGTAAAAATAGTAATTCAGAAGTAAAATGATGGTATTAAGGATCACTTTAAGAACATGTTTAATTTTGAAGAGAAATAAATCCATCTTCAATTAGTTTTTTTTTTATTTTAGGGTTGTGTAAAATTAAAATAATAATCTTACCGTTTGATCTGACAGGTTCACTCTAAATATTTTATGTCCAGTAAACTTTGCTAAAGCAGTAACTAGACTTGTTTTACCAACACCAGGACTTCCTTCCAGCAAAATGGCCTTATTGACCTGCATTCCTCGCAGAAGTCGTAGCGTATTAAAAACAGTTGTTGGTGCTTTAAATGAGAAATCAACTTTTTCAATGGTATTGGGACTCATTTCAATGTAGAATGGTTTTATACCAAACTTATTATTTATTCTTTTAGGAATTAAATGTGTTATGGCGAAAGACGGTTCAGTATGAGTTAATAATTCCACCTGCTTCATTAAAAATCTGTGACACCTATTTCTAAAGGCTTCCAGGGTCTGCATACTAAAATAAATTTAACTAGACATTAGTTATATGAGTTATATTCCACTTATTACCTTTCTGTGCTTGTTACTCCTGATCCCAAACTGTCTAAAAAGGTCAGAGATGCTCCATTAAGGTAGGCCTCTGCAGTATCCATTTTTTCAGCACAGGCATTTATAAAGTTCACCCAAGTTAAAATGTCTCGAATACTTATTGTTAACCTGAAACAAAGCAAACATGGATAAAGACTTGTAAAAGTAGTTAAAAATAATTACCTTTTTCCAACTTCGATCTTCTGAAACCATTCCACAAAATCTATAATGCAATTCCCAATACCACTAGAACCATCTTGTTGATTTCCAAAAGATATTCCAGCCTTAATATTTTTTTCTATAATTGCGACCAAGTCATCCCTGCTAGTGCATGATTCACACCAAATTTCCGTAAATCTATTTCTAAGTGCTGGTGATAACTCTTTTTTACCATAATCTCCCCCTGGATTCATCGTTCCAATGAAGAAGAAGTCATGATTGGCTACTACGAGTTCCGAGTTTTCTCTATTATTTAAATCTATGCCTTTTTCAGCAAGTAAAAGTGATCTCTCAGGTTCTAAAAAATTATTTACCAATGAATGCCTCCAAAAAACATAGCCATAATCAAAAGACAAAAGCGTAATTGGCACTATACTCAGTGGCAGCTGGTGGGCGCCGTCCTGCCTAGGCAATTTACGATGTACAGTCGCCGCCTTCCAAAAGTGCATGGCACATTTTTCTACTTTTCTTATAAAAGACATGGGACCAGGAACATAGAATACAAAGGGCAGTAAGAATAGGAATTGGTAAAGTTCCAATGAAATTCAAGATAACACTGATTGGATATATTCAACAACATCCTTTCGAAACAGCTACTAATGCACAAGAAGAAACATTGTTTCCGGGGTCTGTCAGGGTTGTGTAAAAATGGTTAAAGCAGTCTCATTTAGAGATCTGTACTGCTGCCCCTAAAATTTTTCATTCAATTGAGCACAAGCAAAGAAGGATGGAGCTTGCAAATAACTTGATAGATAATATAATTGAATTTTGGAATGTGGTTTTTTCTGATGAAAAAAACATTTAAATCTTGTCACAGTGGACGGCTCCGTGTTTATAGACCCATAAATACTAGGTTCCAGGAAAATTATACAAGGTCCATCAATGTCAGTGGGCGCTTTTCAATAAACATTTGGGCATGGATAAGTGTTCATGGGCCCGGAATTTGTTGGAAAATTGATAACATATTTACAGCACTAAATTATTTAAATATTTTAGAAAATGTAATGTTAATATCAGCAATGCAAATTTTTCCTGGGAATTTTATCTTTCAGCTTTTTTAATGATACTTCTTTTAGGACTTATTTGTAATTTTTGTTAATAGGATAATTGCCCAGTTCATACCGCAAGAATAGTAAGAGATTGGATGGGTCATAATGATATTAATCTTTTACCTTGGCCCGCAAAAAGTCCAGACTTGAATCCTATCGAAAACGTTTGGGGTTACGTAACTAAACATATTTATAAACAACGTTTCAGACCTCAAAACGCTACTTCTTGTGGATAGTTACGATATGAGGTCATTAATTATGTCGATGCCAAGGCGATTGGAAACGGTTTTAGCAGCTAACGGTTCTGCTATAAAATATTAATTTTTTGTAATATTTTTATTTACCAAACTTTTGCCCAATAAACAAATTATGAATTTTCTTATTGCACGTCACTGAACAATTTTAGAACAAAACCCGATTTACATTAACGAAAAAGGAGAAAAATTACTGTGGCAACGGAAAGTCGTACATGTAATTAATTATTATTTCATACTCATACTGTTTTCTTAAAATTCAATTCAATGAAATAAAACACTTACTTTATATTAACATCTAGCATACCATTCACTATCTTATTTAGAATATTTACATTTGCGTGCAGAGTCCACACTAAAGAGCCCGTCCGACCCGGCTATGGAGAAACCTGCCAGCTGGGTGTGAGTCCAGCCAGCGGCCAAATGTCAAGTTCAACCCAGTTATAAAAATCGAGGAGGGTTTACGCGAAAGTCTGAAGCAAGTATTTATGAAAAGATGTTATGGTTGTGCAGATGCGGACAATTTTTTTTTGTTCTGTTTTGTTTACTGTCCGGTGGCGATGATAAGTGGACCAAAGAAGGGGTACGTGATTTGAAGCATCTCGGCAAAAAGATATGCATATATGCATCTCGGCATATTATGCAGAAAATATTCTCAAGCACAGCAAAATGGTAACAAAAAAACCCCAAAAGCCCCACGTAACAAAAATATGAGCCGCTGCTGACTATCCTCAAGGCAATAGACTAAATAAAGGGCTCATCCGGAAATAATGGGAGGAATTAGTTTTATATGCTAACATTATGTTTTCTGGATCGCTGCTTCTGAATTTTTCACTTCCCACCAAAAAATCTCACCGGAAATACCTCCATTTTGCAAAAAATTGCGCCACAAAAGATTTTATTTAACTAATAAAAATAAACATTTAACTAATAAAAAATTAAATGAATTTTTGTTTATTTTTAAAAGAAAATGGCTTGAAATATACAAAAAAAAAACAAAAACGGTTTCAAAATGTTTTTTGCCAGATCACAAAGGCGCTCTGAGATGCAGCGCGGCAGGTAGTGCAGTCATTGAAGGTTTTCCCCTCCGAATTGTTTGAACCTCGACCGACTGACCTGACATTTGGTGAGTAGGGGATGGCTCAATGAGCAAAAGTGACAGCGCCAATGTGTGTTTACCATGAGGGTGGATGCCATCCCTTCTTGGGGGTAAAATTTTGTTCACTCAAAATAACCCCGGAAATGGGGAAATGGATAGAGGGACAAATTTTATGTAAAAAATTACTCATATTTTTTTTGGTATATCGATATTTTTTGAGTTAATCGCAATTGAAAACATTAAAAACGCATATTTTTGTACGGTTTTTCGCGAATACCTCGAAAACTTCGCGTTCTCTCAAAAAAGTTGTAATGGCCAAAAATGAAGCTTGTAAGAAAACAAAGAGATTGTTTTTTTATGAATGCGCTAAGTCCAAAATAAAGGGAGTTATGACTCGTTGAAAGACTATTTATTGTGAACAACATTGTTCACAATAATCAACAGTAAATAATGGAAAATTTATGCATTTTTCGGGAAAAACTAATAAAACATTTTTTGTAGTACTTGGAAAGACTTATGTAGGAATCTACTGATGTAGGATAAAAATTAACGGATACATAGCTGTTAGAAGTTTGCATTATAGTGCGTGGACCACCTCTCCCGAGCCTTTTAACCCTTTACCTTTTGAATATGAAGGGTTTGGGCATATTGAAATGTATATGATCTTGTAGCCCTTGAAGTTACCTGTAAAATGGTTGTTGAATGGACGTTGTAGAGTGAAATTAAGGGAGTTATGGTAAAAGAAACCGCATTTTTTCGGAGCATACATTTTTTTTTTTGTAAATTGTTAAGTGTTTATAGCTTTTTCTGGCTTCCCCTAATTAATTTATAGTAATAATGAGTTGCATTTTTTTTATTTAACAAAAATAAAATAGTTGTAAAAATACTCGTTTTTGGCATAATTGTTTCAAACATTGTGGTATTTCAAGTATCAAATTTTGATGGGAAATGAAAAATTTGGAATCAGCGGAACCAAAAAACATAAGGTAAGCTTATAAAACTAACTCCTCCTATTTTTTCCAGGTAATTATTCTCTATTTCCTAGAGTAGCTATTGAATGTTTTATCGAATAAAACCTACATTGAGACAAATTAGTATCATCTAGTAATTCTGTATTTTATTTGTTTGCACTATATTCACATCAAGAAATACAAATATTGCCATTTTATACTTACCCAATAGAGAATTTAATCTTTCTAGGACGCTGTCATCTGCCAAAGATATTTCGTCAGCTAAGAATATTGCTCCTTTTGTCATTGCTTGCAAAAGGGGTCCATCAACCCATTCGAACAGTTTAGTGGAATCCTCATCCTGCATATTTAAGAACATAGATTTTGAAACAATATCATATAAGAAAACTGAATCGCACACTTACCGAATGGTCTCGAACAGGTCTTAAACCTCCAATAAAATCACTACTTTCAGTGTGCATGTGGCAATTTACTGTAACAAGATCCAGCCCATTATTTTCAGCTATTAATTTACACACTGTGGTTTTGCCCCCTCCGGTATCTCCTACCAATAAAACTGGTTCTTTAAACTCCAAGGCTTTTGCTACTAAAACTGCTAACTGCCTCATGTTATAAGTCCATACAATGTTTTCATACCGTGAAGAGTGCTGTTCTATTTTCAATAGAACGTGCCTTGACACAGGTGATGTTTTATCCGATACTGAAAATTACTGCAATGAATTTCCACTTCAGCTTTTACAAACCTTAATAACTGAAGAACATTGATGACATTATTTCTATTATATACTCGTATGGCAATAATCATATTGTATCATAAACATGTACAATATAGAGACTTGCAAGGCTACAATAACTACAAATATTGTTTATAACGCATAAGATGAGGTGAAACCTATCACATCTTGCAAAATGCAGTTTGTAGAGGAATTTACAAAACATAACCACAAAGCTAAGCGTAAACAACTACAGCTGTTGGCATGCGCTATTTAGGCGTTCTGACCAGATATATACTATATATCTCTGGTTCTGACAAATAATGCTGCCAACTTAATTCCCGGCTGTGCGACGTCACTCAGTCTCAAGATCAAATGAGGAGTCAAATTGCTATAATAAATATTAATTTTTTTTTTAAACTGAGATTTATATTCGCAACAAAGTTGCATGAGGTGAATGTCTATCAGTTAGCTTTCATAGTTAGCTTTTATAAAAATATTTGTATTGAGATTTAAGAATCTATAAAAAAAGGCCCATTATAAAACTGGGCAATATTAATTGTAGTCAGTAGTAAAACTGCCTCTACAAACAACGTAGGTTATAAAATATTCAATATCATATTTGTTTGTCAGATTATTTAGATAATAACTTGAAATAAATATATTATGCTCTTTGAGAGCAAGAACTTGTAATTATTAGATGCCCTCTTGCTGTAAGATATAGAATGGTTTGTTTTTTGCCTGACATGTACTTTATTTATTTGAAAAAAATATATTTTTAATGTGATAAAGAGAAACAATAATAAACAGATTAGCATAATGCACATGAAGTATTAGAGGATTGGACAAGAAAAAACATAGATACGAAATAGCAACTTACAAGTAAAGAGATTTTCTGCTTTAACTTCCCTTTTCAAGTGTTTTTGTAAAACGTCAGCAATTTCACGTTTTTCCTCGGTCTTCCTAACCCTTCCGGCGAGTACTAAGTATCCTTCATCGGCTAAATGTTGATCCCAATCATAAAGCTTATCGATGTTTTGTGCAAGTCGATATCTTTCGCCCCATCTAAATAAATCTCTGAGTGTCATGAAACCTTGTTTTCCAGCAAATGCTGCAGATCCTCTACGTCTCATCTAAAAAACAAATATTTGCTTATCAAATAAGATAATGAATAAAACTAGCACTATATATATATATATATATATGAAACAATCTATATTATATCTATATTATTGGTTTATAGATCCTATTATAGTTTTAAATTATCAAAGCTGATAGAAGCACACATCACTATCAAAACTTACCTGAAGATCTGTCATTACATTAATCATTTTCTTGGCATAACTAGGAGCCATTTGGCACCTTTTATGTAATATAAACTCCAACTCTACAGGAGGTATTTCGTTAAAATGCAACTCAACAAATCGATTCCTAAATGCTCTAGATAACATTTTACGTCCACCATAAGCACCTGGTGGATTTTGTGTGGCAAACAGCATAAAATTAGGATCTGCCTTAACAGTCTCCTGAGTTTCGGGGATGAACAGTTCACGGTTGTCGTCTAATACTCTATTTAGCGCCTCTAAGACATCAGTAGGTGCTAAGTTTAGTTCATCTAATATGATCCAGTGACCTTTTCTCATTGCCTCTACGAGGACACCTTCCTTGAATATTAGTTTTCCAGTAACATCGGCCACATAGGAACCAATATATTCTTGAAGATCAGTATGTTCATGATTATTTATACGGACACACTTATTGCCGCTTGATTTGGCCAAGTAGATAATCAAACTGGTCTTTCCTACAGAAGTATCGCCCTACAACAATATTATTACTTCACTTACAAATATTACTGATATAAGTACTCACCTTACATAATAAAATTACAGGTAAAATAAGAGACCTTTTTTAACGTTTAATCAACTTTACATTTTTAACAACGGTAATTTTTTTATGCAAATTTAAATTTGTCAAGCAGAAACAATAAATTTGAGACCACTTGGACCTTTTTTTTCTATAATATATGTGAAAATATATTTGATATGATAGTATAATCAAAGACCTAGATCGTTTTTTCTAGGCCTGATACTGTCTAATCCGTGTTTGGTTTTCTCCATTTAAAAATGCTGAATTCTACGGTGTTGAATACATTCATGCTATGATAGAATAGTTGCCTTTTGAACATAATCTGTTAGTACAGGGTGCGAGCATTTGGCCAGGAGCCCTGATGAGCCCTAAGTTGCACTCCGAATTTACACTTAAAGTGACTTACCAGTTTACAGTAAGTACTTGTCAAGGGGGAATTTGATTTGATTAAAGAATAATATTTTTTTTCTACCATACTTGAGACGAAATAAAAAAATCTAAATGATCCCATTGATCGATAAAGTATCGTATACTACCTTATTGATCGTATACTATTTTAAATTAGTTATGAGATAATACATATGGCGAGAAATTACCTGAAGAAGTACTGGTAACTTTCCAATTGAAGCAACTCTGACCAAGTCTCTTAAGTTCTTTCTAACAGATTCTGTTAAAATATATTCCTCGGGAGCATCAGGTTCTAGCAGTCCCTTTCTGACCCAATAACCTTCAAACTGTAAGTATTGTTCACCACTTTCTTGTGGCTCTGGAATTGGTTGTCTCTTCACAGCGTTTACAGATTTCTCATCACCAATTAAGTATCTAAAAGAAATTTTAAAAAATTAGCCCATTAATTATTATCTTTCTTCAATTCAAGTAAGTACCTTGCAATCATATTTTCAACAATTTTGTAGGAACTGTTGTCCAGTTGTGTTAAGAAACTCAAGCAAAAAGCTTCGTAAAGACTTCTCTTAAACATTCCACATGGATTTTTACAAGCAATCATCAAAGCTCTACACAAAGATCTAAGAGAAAAATGTGGCTTATAACCCAACCCGTCAGTAAGAGTGGAAATTGCTTCTTTCCTAACTTTCAAATAAAACTCAACAATCTTATTCAATTCTCTTTCCTTCAGTGACATTGCATCTAGATAATTATTAACCAGCAATAACAGGTCACTTTTTTCGTTTAATTCCTCAACAAAAAATTCTGTAAAACGATTTCTCAAGCCAGCAGGTAAATCCTTTTTTCCTACATCTGTTGATGGATTCATGCAAGCAAATAATGTAAAGCTGCGATGCCTCTTTACAGGTTGTCTGTCACCTCGTTCTAACAAACTCAGAGATCCTTTAGGACCCTCCAGAAGTCCAGAAAGACATTCCAGTGTTTCTGCATTAGCCAAGTTTATTTCATCGAGTAAAACCCAATAACCATTTTCCACAGCCTTTACTAAACTTCCCTCTATAAAAGCAAAAGCTAAAGCACTCTTTTGTTTTAACTGTAAGTCTATCTTCTGTAATTTTTCTGCGATTGATTTCCAACGTGTCAAAAATTCTTTGTCTCTTTTGTTTCTAATAGCTATCTCCTCTTCTTCCACATTTCTTTTGTTATTCTGTTCCAATTTTGTTTCTTCCAATGATTTCATTAGACGGTTTAAAGCTGCTTGACAACTTCTATTCATAAGTTTAACTAAATCACTCCACCTTTGTGTATTAAAACAAAGGGCAATATTACTCAAGTATTTCTTATTAGGTTCAATCTTGAAATAATCACAGAATACTTGCTCAAAATCTCTACGAATTGGAGCTATGATAAATTTGAAGTCAACTGGTTTAAAACCTCCTAATAAATCAGCCGAATCAGACTGCTGATTCATGTTTATAACAACGAGTTTTTGCCCTATAGTGTGCGCCAGGTATTGAACAGAGGATGTCTTACCTGTTCCTGTTTCCCCTACAAGTAAAACTGGCTCGTTTAAATTGATACAGCACATAATTCTTTCCAGTAGAACAGCTGCAGGTCTAGTAAAAGAAAACTTTACGTTTTTACTGTACTGATTATTTTCCCTTTTCAAAGCTGCTCTACCAGCTATTAGGCTATCAGAAGTTAGTTGCATGTTTGGTTTATAACTTTTGAAAAAGTATTCTGCTTTTTGGTTTATGATTCCTAGGTGGGTACTAATTTGCTTTGCCAAATTCAAAGCCTCTCCGGAATTTGAATACGAACAGCAAAATACGTCAATTGCATCTTGTAAAACTTTTAGAGCACTAGCTTGGCTTTTGATGTCAAAATCTATAATGGCTCTAGAACACCATTTGAAAAAATCACGAGTTGAAATCAATCTACCGCTTCTGGGGATGGAAATCAGTTGGGAATCAGATGGCTCTGCGGAAAACAGCATGAAAACATTTAACATTCTATCGGTAATAGTCCGGAATTCATTATAGTTAGTTTCTAGGATCCACTTCAATTCAGGAGTTGTCATAGGATCTATATTTATCTGAAGAAGATGCTTTTCCAATAGTGTCATAGCATTTGAATGCTTTTTATGATGACCAGTTACGGTTGAAACAAACCTAAAAATGTTTTTATAGAGTAAATATAAAGATTTGACTTATATATAGCTGCAATTATTTTAATCATTTCTCATTTCAGATGCCAAATTATGTCCTTAAACCGCCGCGCCGTTGCTCACGTATGGTCTACGAGACCAAAGCATATTATTTTTTCGGGTCTGTAAGGCGCACAACTGAAAATCCCCGCATGATTCAGTACCTTCCTAGCAGTAGCGACGCATCTATGTATCCCTTGGTAACATTGGTAACAGTATTGGTAACACCATTGGTAACAGTTTTATAAGACAGTAAACCCTTTTTAAAAAAATATTTCAAATGAATTTCAGAATATATATTAATGAAAGTAAATCGGGCATATAATTACTCTGTCTTGCTTGATCACCACTGTAAATTCATCGACACGCATCGATACTTCTACTCGCCACATGGGTCAGGCATTCAACAGTACGTTCCGTTCCGCACGCTTGTTACCATTTTCAGTATTGGATACTACAAAACAGTTGAATACACGTTTGTATGCTAGAGTGGGCAGCCCTTAAGATTTCTTTTTGTTTACGATCGCACTGCTAGCTCCATGGAAGAACCGGTTGAACGTTGCTGTTTAGTGGATGAATTGCTGGCAATGTCATTCTCGACTCGCAATTTTGAAGAACAGAAAGCAATTGTAAACCAAATTAGACCTACCCCCAATTTGATTGATTTGAAAAAACAATTAAAAAATGTTCGCTATTTTAAACAAAGTTGGTATAGTGAAAATACTTGGTTATGTGGATGCAAGAAAACAAATAAACTTTACTGTTGGCCGTGCTTTTTGTTTTCTTCAGAAAAAAACGCGTGGACCAGTAGTGGTGTTCAAGACTTAAACAGTTTTAGAGTTTTAGACGGCACGAAATCTCTTCCTTACATGTAAAATGTGTAGCGAATTTAATTCAGTTCGGGAAAACAAGAATTGAATTCTGTTTGAGCCAAGCGTTTAAGGAAAATATTACGAGGCATAAGGACAATAGATAGTAAAGAATAGATATATTGTTAGTACATTAATAGATGCCGTATGTTTAGCCAAACAAGAATTAGCTTTTAGACAATAAAATAAGAATCCGTCAATAAAGGCAACTACAGAGAATTGCTTGCATTAATTGCTAAAAAAGTTGAACAATTTCATCAGCATTTAAACATGTCAACAGTGTTCTCAGGCGTTTCAAGTGATAATCAAAATGACATTGAAGCAATATCCACATTTATGACAAATAAAAAATAAGTTACACAAACGAATTTTGTTTCTGTTATAATGGACGAAAGTACAGATGTGTCGAACAAATCACAACTTTCGATTGTATTTGTCTTGATGGTGAGGTTCACGAAGGATTCTAAAGTTTGTTAATGTGAGTGACAATCGATCAGCAGCTTCCTTGGCAATAAGTAAATTTTGATTCCGGCTCGTTGTGAAAGTCTATATCTTTATATTTCTATAGGATAACCCCAAAATCATCTCAGGACAACTCTGTGCCTAGTGGAATCCAACTCCCTCTATTATAGAAATTTGGTACAACATAATTTTGACAGATTTATTAGCTTCATAGGCAGCCTTAACCTAAGTGGTAACACTTTTCGAAGAGTCACGCGTCGCTACTGCTTCCTTTTCTTAGGATTAAATAAGTAAATGATTTAGTTGTCTTTAAGAAGGGATTCGTGAATGTGTGGGTATTACTTTGGTGTGACCGACGTGATATTTGTTCCAAAGGTCAAAATAAAGACAATATATGGAGTAATAGTCATGTTGCAGTTTTTAGCATTAAATAAAGGAAGTAAGAAATACCATTTTGACAAAAAAAACCTAATTTTATTTGAAGAATACATTTATATGTTGAGCATAAAATATTCCTGCCCTTTTTTTTTGCAAATATAAATTATTACTACACGGTTAAAAAAAAATTGTATATTATTGTTCATTGTCATCAGTCATAACCATCAACCATTATAAGTGCATGTCATTTAAAAAAATTCACAGATTTGCAACTATCGGAGACATTGGAAATGATAACACCATATATGTAAAATAATATACCGATCCTTTCGAGTTGTTTGGAATACGACAAATACTATGGTGCGCGTGCATGCTTGTGGCAATTTCCAGATTGGCTTTAGCATGCTTATGTTTATTAAGTGTTTATTGTTATTAGCAATATGCCACCTCTCCCAATATAGCTGAACTGAACGGTCCCCACTCCCCAGTACTCTTCATGCCGCTAGAAGGCCGAGCGCTGGGATATCTATATGTATTGTGTCACTTGAACGCGACACCGCTGTCTTTTGGTCTCGAACGAAAACTTCTAACTTGGCACCCATATATAAAACATAAACATTTCCAATGTTAAAATTAACGGTCTCTGACACCAATGTGACTATATTTGTCAGAATAAACCACAAGACTGAAGGCGGGTTAAGAAGAATAACTGTTTGTGTGAAGTTACGAACTTGACACAGCACGACAGCAAACTTCATAGAATATGTTGACTGGTAGTTTGGGACTTGTCTCGACTATGATTTGCTGTTTACGACATTTCATGTGTTGAGTGTGGGAGTGATTTCACAAAAACACTGGAATTCAAGAAAACAGTGTACATTGAAGGTTGAAGTAAATAAAACTGGCAAGCAGATATACCACATGTAGGAAAATCACTAATTTGTCGCCCAGTCCAAAGACTAATACATAAGTTCATAATCAGCAATAACTTTACACATCGGCATGCACATTGCATACAAATGAATAGTTTCTAACTTTAACAAATTTAAAAAAAATGAATTTGTCAATAATGAAGATAATTTTTGGTACTTAGCAGCAGAAATATCATCCATAATCAATACTAGCAGTCCAAAACTATACCAGTCAGAATATTTATTACTAAAATTATGTACATTATTGTTATTCCTCACAGATTATATTTATTTATACATAGGCCTCCCTATAAAAAGCTGTATTCATATAATATAATAAATAAGTATACCTGTGAGTAACAAACAGTTGGAATCCGGAAGTAATAGGAACTGAATCTCTATAGCCTGGAACTGTTAGGCAATGGTTTTCCAATAAATTAGTTAATACTGATGCTATGTCCATACTAGCAGAATCTATGTCTTCCAATAATAACCAATGACCTTCGAGCACAGCCTAAAACAATAGCAAGCTTAATATAAAGTTAAAATCATATATTGCATATTTATTAATATGTAAAATAAGTGAACCTAATTTATTTTATACAGTTTTTAGATATCATTTGTCACTAAATACTGGAGAGATAAATTTATAGATAGAATAAACACTTCATCTGTAGCAACCAAGCTCAACTACCTTGTATTAGGAAGTTTTAATGTTACATTAATTTGGTGCAATGAACATCGTAGATTTTCAATATAAAAACTAGGTATTTGGGTTTAAATAATTTTCTAGCAAACTAAGTAAATCAATAAAACATAACCAATATAAAAATTTACCTGTGTTAATACTCCGGGTTGCCAAACAAACTCTCCCGGAACATCAGTACACCTGTAAGTACCTAGTAACATTTTGCTATCTGTTTGATCGCCCAACTGTACTTTAACAAAATTCTGACCTAATTTTCTACCAGTTCTATATGCCAAATATTCCACCAAACACGTTTTTCCAGAACCAACAGGTCCCTGCAAGCATATTGCTTTTCCTGATGTCAAACCTAGTGCAATTTTACGTAAATTATGGAAAGTAGATGGTACTTTAACCAACTGGTTTTCATCAATAATCACTCCATCTACCACAGGAATGTAAATTCCTGAAATATTAGTGACTTCCTCGGTTTGCTTTTTTAAAGACAAAATCATGGGTTGTTGATTCAAAGGTGGCCGAATTTTGTTATAATCTGACAAGGTAGAATATAAATCAAAATAGCAGCGGAACTTTCGATCTATTTCAGGAGATACTTTACTGCATAAAACTTTTTGCAGTTCGTGCTCATTCATTCCTAAGAGAATACCTAGAGCATGACAGCTAACCCTGTAAAAAGAGTGTTTTATTTATTTTTTCAGTTTTTAGTAGAATTTAGTTTTAGGCATAGGATATCCTAGATAAATAATGAGACTACTCACCATTTAACTTTACAATCATCATTGTTTAAATAATTTTTAATAAAATTTGACCAATTCCACTTGTTGCGATAAAACTGAGGATTACTCTTTAAAAGAAAGTAACAACTTTCCACAATATCTAAATCAGTAATTTGTATGCCTTCGTTCATTTTACGTCTCTTGGGTGAATTATGTATATTACCCTCAAATGGAGAAGGATGTAAATTGAAATACTTAAGTGCATATCTAAAACAAATTAGAAGTAACTCATCAGTATCGAGGAATAATGTGCCCTTATGATCTTATGAAGAGTTAGGATTGACAAGTAGTTCAGATAGATACTTAGTTCAGAGAACTCTTCGTAAAGGCCTAATAAGTACCTAACTAACAGAACATACTTGTACAGACAATTAAAAGTAATTTCAAATATACCTATTATCTAAAAAACGTTAATAAAAAAATTGATTAAAAAAACATGTTTTTGGCAAGCCATTGTGTCACACCTTCTATAAACCATTAGTTTATGTATGGTCTTTCTCAGCTATCTTGGCGTGTACGTCATTACAATCATAGGGATCAAATTAATGTACTATACAGCAGTTCTCAACAGTTTTTTAGGGTTTCGATATTTACACATCGAATTTATTTTTTCGATGTTATCGGTGAACATCGACGTTTTTTGTTTTCATCATTGAATAACTTTATTCTGTCGTCAACACGGTAAACATCTAGTACTTCAATCAAGTACAACATTATTTTGATTGCTGCCTCCTATATATTTAGATTTCGGTGTATCAAATTATGTCAACATTGATATTTTAGAAAATTTGCGCATCCCTATTTCTTAGAAAAGCGGCACAAGAATAAAGTAGGCGCAATTTGACGGTACTGAAATGTTTCACTGAATATAGATAGCGGTCGTTACAGCGCCGAACCTGCTCTCGGAGAAACCACATCTATTGTATCTATTGTAAAATATGGACAACATTTATTGTGATGTCAAAACCGATTATTTAATAATTTGTAAATGAAATTTAATCTCTAAAAAAAAATTTCTATTGAACATTATTTTTTACATTTGGTATTGAAGATTAAATATTGTACCTACCCGTTGATTGAAGACCTACCTATAAATATGTATATCATTGCAAAACCAAATTTTGATCACCAGTTTTTTAAATTTGTGTTATTAGTTATTATTGTGAAAATGTATACCTATAATCATTGTGAACATTGGAACAAAAATATTATGACCTGCTTTAGGCTAAATAAAGATTATATTCTTAAAGTTTGTGTTACAATATAATTGTCTCGGTGAGTGCAAAAAAATTGTTATGTGAAAAAATTGAGAAACACAATAATTCCCCAATGAGTAAAAGTCACTGGCCATCATATAAAAGTTGTGAGAATTCTTTACACAAACGATAATTGTAAACAAAAAATCTGAAAATATCACCCCCCTCCAAGCTGTAGAAGAAACAAATTATGCACTTGAACTATTTCTTTTATCATGTTTTTTACCTACTTTTTTTAATTTTAGGGTAGGTATGCGATTTTTGAATTTTAAACGCTTAGGCTATATCAAGTCAAAACGCCATTTTTTTGACATACTGTTCTTAGACTCACCGATTCAATTAGAGATGTTTTTTATACCTTAACAATAGATGAACAAATAGCCACATTGCTTCACCTCATGAAAATAGGGATTATTATTAGATACAATTACTATAATTACAAAGAGTCTTCTTATTTTTCAATCTCCATGTGTAGAGTACGTTTAGAATAAAATAACTTGACACTTGACCAGTGTATGATAAAATTTCACAGATACAAAATTTAACAGAAAAATAACTCGTATGATATACAACTTTTGCATTATTATAAAAAATACTAACAGCACCATATTATTTGCACCTACCTCAGGAGAAGCGAACACTGAGGTTGTAAATCCTCAAACAGTTTCAGATACAGAATATTCGATTTTACCCTCCCTAGTTTTAATTTATAAATGTATTTTATACAATACCTACTTACCCTTGCAAGTCACACCTTTCTTTTACTATTTTACTTAGTAATATAGAATTAAATACATGTCTAGTAGCGTTAAATTTATAGTTGTCTGTGAAACTTATTGCTACAAACAACAGTCGTGGAATATATTCAGAAAAGTAAACAAATATCTCACTAAAATATTGTGGAATTGTTAATAACTCTTGAGCTATGTAGCGCAGAAGGTGTTCACATTTATCTTCTTTAGAAAGCTTCTTGATTTTCTCTGTTAACTAAAATAATATAAAATAGTTTAGTAAAGAACATGTTCAAAGAAAATAAGATATAGGTTAGAACTTCTTTCAAATATTTACCTCAAAAGCAATGCGAAACTGTTCGTTGATTTCACAAAATTCCTTGAGTTTTTGATAAAACTCATTTGTATTTTTCATTGTGCCAAAGCCCACGGGGATTATGTACTTTAAAACCTTCTTTTATTCCAATTTAAACTGAAAACACATGTCTAAACAGTCTAAACACCGCACGCCGCACGCACACACATACGGACCCCAACAAAAAGTGCAAATTGATTGCGCAGTTGCGAAGATTCAGGACAAATTACGCATGATCAATTTTAAGTGATACCAACATGCTCTCAATTAAATGGTTTTCTGCACCAATCAATATAGAGTTATTCTAGTTATATTTTATATTGGATCATTGGTACTAGCAGCATGTCATGTCATTTTATTATTTTAGGTTATGGTGTTAAATATCAGAATAAACGTGGATTTTGAGTTAAAGATCAACAAACATTGTTAACATTGGTTATATTTTGTTAAAAATGGCAATGGAGAAGGGGGCAGCTCACAGACCTGGTGTTTTTAAACAGTCAAATAAAGAACATAAACATGGTAGACACCGTTCCAAGGGCTCAATAAGTATATCATCTAAAGGTAAAAGGTTATATTAATAACATTAAACACAATAGTAGCTTAAATGAGATTTGGCGCTGGATGGCACAGACATACGAGCGAATAAAAAAAATTGTATGACTGTTTGAATATCTTCTAATTAGTTAAGTTGTTGGAAGCAGAATCGGGAATTACAGAGAAGCGAGCAACTATATTTTGAGATCTACCAGGAATATAAGGTGCTAGCAACTATATTTAAGACGTGATAATGTAGGTATTCGGAGCTAGGTGGCACAAAAAAATTGCATAAGAAAGTTGTGTTTGAAACTATTTTTTTCCGACCTACTTAACACTTTCGCTGCACTGCGGCTAGATGCCGTGGTAGTATCATTATTAAAAGCTACACCATTTTTGTCTACTATAATTTATATTATAATCATTTTAACACAGATTCTTGATTTTTAGGGCGTTACTTGTTAAGACGCACATGGGCGCCGTCCGCATATTTGTGATAATAATAATAATAGTAATAAACAGGTTTATTGTGGAAAAGATATAAACTACACTTTTTACACAAATTGTAGTTAGCTCAGCAGAGTTAATTTTCAGCACACTCCGATAATTAATTAATAAATGAGTAATACATAATATTAAATTAAAGATTACTACAAAATAATATACTATTGACTGATGTTAATTAATAGATATTTAATAAACATATTAATTCATTAAATTGTTTTACCTAACTTTTAATATAAAAATTTTTATAACATCCGCAAGACAAGATTAGTAAATCAAGATTTTTGTTTAATTCAGTGGGGGCAAGGTATAAGAAACTGCCTTCAAATTTCCTAGTAGACTGTTGAGGTATAGTGTAATTGTTAGTTATAATATTTATGTTATGTATATCAGATCTTTTTGAAAGCATTTCAACCAAGTAGTCCGGGGTTTCATTATTCACTATTTTGTACAAGAATTTCCCATATAATAATTTAATTCTGTTTCCATTTTAAAGTTCACACTGCCTGTTTATATATGTGCTGGGAATATGCTCATGGAAGTTTGTTACACAAATAAATCTGAATCATGAATTTTGCATCCTCTGTAATTTATTTTTATTTAGCGACGTAAGGAAATTGTAGTAGATATTCAATTTTGGGATAAATTAAAGATTTAACTATTTTTAATTTTGATTCTTCCGGCAATAAAAATTTAAACAGGTAGATAATAGATCTTAAAACCATAAAGCAACTGTTTAAATAAATTTGTGATATGTTCGTTGAAATTAAGTGTCATCCATATCCAAGCCCAGATTTTTTGCAGTGTGTACCCAATGAATTTTAGTGTTTTTATTAATATTTGAACGTCATCTAAATTTTCTTGATTTATTAATCTATCATTATATTATGTTTCATTACTGCTATAAGTAAGAAATAATAGGTTATTCTATCTAAATAATGTAATAATTCTTTGGTAAGGTAAATGTTTTAACTTTCTAATGATAATAAAAATCTTGAAAACATGCTCCCAAGCAGAGACCAAGACTCCGAGGGCATACTATAGGCTATGTGCAGATCAACTAGTGGCCCTGCCTGGCAGCAGGTTGATGTCCTATTGATTTGTGTATGCAACACATGGTTTTATGGTAATTGTCGCATGATTAATAAACGGGGTTGAAACCACGGATATATAATGCATTAAGCATTATATATCCAACAAGAATAAGGTGCTCTTATGGCAATTGTCCCATTATTCATAAACTGTTGAACCGTGGATATATAATGGGTAGGTGATCCAACAAGAGTTAACATAGCTGTGGGCTTACCTACTCATTACATATATACCTATCCATGATTAAAACATTTCAATTAGTTCGCAAGTGAGGTTAGACAAAACACTAAGATATAATTAAAAATGAGCATGGGCTCATATAAACAGCATGTGTTATGAACATACCAATGTTTCATAAAAGTGCCACTGCAAGCGCTGGAGTTTTCAGACTTTACTCACCACGCCTTCATGCACATAGCCTATACAGTGATATTTATGCCCTTTGCATATTCGGGTTACCCTAGTTATGTATTAAAGCGTCACGATGACATTAAACAAAATCATAGGCGCCAATTTTTGAAATGTAAGTATGGGTGTTCTAGCCAAGTGCCAAAAATTTGCAGTTTAATTTATTTATTTTTAATAAATATTTAAATATTATAAATAATATCACAAAATAACATAAAAATCTAAATAACAAACAAATAAGGAACAAAAAATAGACATCAATTCTTAGTTTCAGGTCCGTAAGAGCCTATGGCCTACTGATACATACATATATGCTCATACTGAAATAGGTAACTATAAAATGCATAGGTACATATACCTATAATTATTGTCTTGAAAACATATATCTCTTCTGAGTATTTCGTTGTAGAAATATATTTGCAATTTCATTGTTGTCTATTTCTCTTACAATATTTTTATTTAAATTTCAGTCTGTGTCAGTTGTCCTTAAAAATGCTGTTTACTTAATGATTTAGTATGGATGAATGTGCACAAAGAGCATCCATGCATTCAGCGCCAATGAACAAAATGCATGTCAATAGACCCTACTTATAGTTTGGTTCTGTATTAAACTTTGCTCGAGAAAATGTTCCTATGTTTCCATAAATTACGGAATTCATACTAAACTAAGAAAATCTCATTTACACAGAGCTCACGAGTATGTTCTGCCGCACATAATGTACCGACTAGGCACGCATGTGCGCTTTGAGCATCGAAAGTGTTAAATGGTATATTTTACCAAGATACCTAGCCATCCCTTCTTGCATAAATGATTTGTAGTACAGATATAACTCGTTACCCACATGGGTCCTAAGTAATTATTAACACTATCACAGGAAATCCGTCTTCTTCGAATTCTCTCTCGTTTTTTTGTTAGCGTTTCGTATAGGCAAATATCATTTTCAACTAAAACATGATTTTATTTAGGTAAAGTGTCTGTTAAGACAATATCTAAGAAGTTGAAAAGGCAATTAAATAGAGATCAAAGACGTCTACAAGCCTTACAGATTAGACAAAAGAAAAGGGATGAAACATTAGCTAAAAAGAGAGCTTTGGGTGGTATGAAAAGTGCTCCATTCTTAGTATGCATTGTACCATTGTCTCGAGACTTGGACTCAAACACTGCACTTGCTATTTTGACACAATGTGATGATGAAGCTATAATAAATAAAACTTCATCTGGTGTTACCCATATTTAGTGAGTATATTTTTATCTTCATACTTTCATAGAAGTGTCTAATAATTCTGTTATTTATAGCTTGCCCCGTTTTAAGCAAAGGTTTGCTTTTATTGTCCCCCAAATTGATAATGAATTAGCTGTTCTGGATAATTTAAAAGTATCTGACACTGTGTTATTTCTAATATCAGCAACAATGGGTGGAGAAAATACAGATGTATTAATAGATGCATGGGGAAATAATATGCTGACCGCAGCCTTTGCCCAGGTAACTTAACCTACATATTAGTATCCTGCCATAAGTTTGCATATAATATTAATCATTATTTATTTTATATATTTGCTTCAATGAGTAATTGAAGTATTATATAGGGCTTGTCAAGCAGATATTTCAGTTAGAAATATAACATGAATATAAATATCAAATTAGAGGGTTGCATAATTGTATCTCATTTTAAGAAAATACTGCTTAAGAGCAGTGATGGTACCTGGTTGCAAATAACAGGAGTGCGTGTGTACTTATGAGTTTCCATGCTACATAATTTTTTTCTTTTTGTTATATGATTCAAATATATAACCCCATTTTGTCCACAAAAATTCTCCACCAAATAACAGCCACGGAAGACAAAACACAGCAATTAACCTATTACATCCTCAAAAGCATACATGTTTTTTATACCTATACAGTTCAATATTAAAAAAGGGCGAACTAATTGTTTTTTACATTTTGCGGCCATTTACTTGTAAGTTTATATCTGGAGTAGCCCTTCCAAGTAATTTAATCTCTATTTTACTTTCGAAGCTTATACTAGAAAACTTATTTTTTAATAAAAGCTGCACCTATATTTGTGTGTGACATTATTCCACTTTTTAATTAGAGTTTACAGTATTCAGCATACAGTTAAAAATATTATATACCTAGTTAAAAAAATATTTTGAATTTCAAGGAAAAGAACATAAAGGTTTTAAAATTTTGCCTTACAAGCAACAATTTCTACAGCCTGTTTTGGCTTTGGCACGGTTCAATGACCATTGTAATGCCAATTTAAAAAAAAATCAATACTAGACTTCCAGGTATTTTCATTCATCAGTGCAAAGTAAAATTAATAATCAGTAAAATTAATAATCAGTAAAATTAAATAATCAGTATGCAAAGGAAAATTAGTTACTACTCAAAAATGCTAGTTGCAAAAATGATTTTAACATCTCATATCATAGGCTGAAAAGAACTCAGCAACCAGTAAATTATCTGTCTATTATCATATATAACAAACTTCTATATCACCTCGAGAACTTAACAACAAACTAACTAAATATAGCTTTAAAAAATATTCTAATTGATTTCATTTTACAGTGTAAGTACAGGAATTTTTCTATATAAATTTTTATGAGAATTAAAGCCGTACATTAAACTATTTTTTAACAATTTTTTCGCAGGTTTATGCAACAATTAATATGTGTGTAATATGTGTATACATGTATGTATATGTAGATTTGTATATTATAATTATATATTGCGTATGAATGTATAAGTAAACATATTTTGTTTTTAACTAATTGTTCCTTTTTTTTGTATGACAACCTTAAACATTGTTTCAATGTACCTTGCGCAATAAACAATATTATTATATCGATCTGGTATTTTCAAGTCGATGGTGGTTTTTTTCATTCTGATTCTAATGATACCTAATTTATCATTGGGGCATTGATTGAAAGAATAAATGAGATACGCAACCTTATGGGCAAAATTTTTGGGTTGACGTAGATATAAGAAGCCGAACTAGGGGTTAATATTTTGGCATATTATATTTACCTTCATTATTTACGTTATTCACACTAACACTGTTGTACTGGGATTTGGCAATAATAAGCCAAACTTCGAGTGAAGTTGTTTATATGTTTACCCATGCTGTAAACTTTATACCATATGGTTGGGTTGGATAAAACTTACTAGACTACTTTTATGTTAATAGGGTCTACCAACACCTATTGTGGCAGTAACGGATTTAGAGAGTGTAGCGCCAAAAAAGAGAAATGAACATAAACAACAAGTTCAAAAAATAGTTAATAAATGGTTTCCTGAGGAGAAGGTAATGACATTGGATAAAAATGTTGATGGTGTGAATATTCTCCGAAGAATCGGTAACCAAAAAAGGAAATCAGTATTATATAGAGATCGAAGGCCTCATATATTGGGTGAAGTAGTGGAATATGTACCTGATTCAGAAGGTATGTTTTTTAAAAAAAAATTTATCATAATAATAATGATGTGACTATTTCATCATCACGAAATAAAATGAACAGACAATCTTAAACTTCGCTGGCGCCGTTCGGCTATACGCTGCTCTTCCACGTAACCAACCCGCTAAGACTACATACCTATAGAAAGTTAATATTAAATAATACAAAAACAAACAAAAAGAGTTTTAGATATTTAACATATACTCGAGTGAATTGAGTTCACACTTAAGAATAAAATATACGACATTCTAGAAGTTATCTTAATTTTCTCAGTGATTCTGTTTACGTTATTTATGATACTGGTTCAATATGAACACTATAATCAAACATGTGTAATGTTAAACCACAAGATTTTCAGCATAGTTGACAATTAGAATTGAACACTAGCGTCTTTCCAGGCTTTATATTTATTTCTTGAGTTCCCCTAGCATTAGAAACAAACTAAAACTGATTGTTCGTAGGTACTAATTTTTGGACTTGCTCAACCAAGGCCTCAGAAAAATTAAATTCAGTCTTTGTACTCTTAGAGCTAACTGAAGCATATTTTTGTACAATATAATTACTATTCATCACATTGTGCGACCTAGGCACTATCTGTTCTTAAACAACTTTTTAGAAAAAGTCATTAACTAAATTTGGATAAATTTTATCCGAGAGTTATTGTTTTCTTTATTGATGTTTAGAAATCTTAGGGTTTTCCAAAATAGTTTCAGATCAGATCGAAATTTATCTTGGAGAAAAGTTTTGTTTTGTGCTTTGACAGATGTATTAACAAAGTTTCTCAACTGTTTATACTCGTTATAAGATACATTCTTCATTCTATTCTTCGTTTCTACTTTCTTATATTTAGCATAATATGCTCTGTTTTTAAGTTTCATCCTCAGTTTAAAGTTTTACTTTCTATAATGAATGGTTTTCAATCAATGAGTCTACTTTATTTTACAGGATCTTCAGGTACTCTTAAAATCACGGGATATTTAAGGGGTGCAGCTTTATCTGTCAATCAGTTGGTGCATATTCCCGGATTGGGAGATTTTCAAATGTTACAAATTGATGCCCCTTATGATCCGAATAAAGTAGATAAGAATAAGTGAGTGTTCTTAGTAGAATTTGTTGGGCCAATCTACTAATTATAATATATTTCAGAAGTTCGATTGCAATGGATTCTGATGAGCAAGTAACTATTAGAATTCTTGAGAGATGTGATCCAACCAAACAAGAATCATTAGATTCAGAAAATATTCCTGATCCGATGAATGCTGAACAGACTTGGCCCACGAATGAGGAAATAGAAATGGCAGAAAAGGAACAAAAAGTACATTTTCCCATTTTTACATAGTTTATTTCAGTGGCGGCTAGTGACAATTGTTATTGGGTGTGCTGCATGAATTACGACCAATATATAAAATAATATAACAGAGGAAATCCAAAAACAAATAAATTAGCTCTAGTAGTACCTAATTATTAATAATGGCATAATAAAAAAATCTGAGCAACTTACATTATTGCATTTTCCTAAATTAATAGAGTCTCTATGTTCGTAAACAACATTTACTGTGCGAATATTGAAATTCCAGCGTGTAGGAATTGAACGTGGAATATTTTTCCTAACTATTTGGTTTAAGACAGCTATTCGTTGAGGTGAATGACTAAAAAATCCGAGTATATCATGTAAATCTCCAAAAAATATGCGTACTTGGTAATTAATAGAACATGCTCGTGACATTATTAGATTCAATGGATGAGCGCTAAAATTTCTTTAATACCTACTAAAATCACCTCGTATGCACGCGCCAACAGCCAACCACGATGCCAATTACCGAATATCTGTAGTGTACTGCAGCTCGAAGAGATATTCCCGAGGCCGTTAATAAACGGTGCATCCGAAGCATATCGGCTAAGTTCGCGTTTGCCTAGTATGCATTTTAGAACTGCCAGTGCTTCGGTCTTCGGTTGTTATTCCACGCAATCTATCTATCGTACTTGTTCCTTATGAGCGAGAAGCAGAGGGGGCGAGCATGCCGGCAGGTTGAGTATCATAGCTATCAGGAGAATATAAGCCGCAGAAGGCATAAGCGAAGACCAAAATAACTGGTTGAAAAGCAGCTACGTACAATTAAATCGTATTTAATATGTGTGTAAAACGTACTGCCGCACTATAAGGCTCCAACAAACTACAAATCTGATTATATTTAAATGTACATGTAAATAAATTAATTTTGAATTTGAATGTATCGTGCTTGTAGTAGAAAAGCAATACGTAGATAAATGGTTTGGTAGTTCTGCAGCTCAGCAGCACATAAGGAGAAGCCGCAACTGGTTTATTTACTTAACAACCATTAAAACGAAATTATTCCTTGGGACAATATTTAATTTTTTTCTGATTTTATTTTAGTTAAAAAAAGTGAAAAGAGTTCCGAAAGGTTGGTCGGATTACCAAGCAGCATGGATACCTGATGATGATGCAGAATTTCAGTCAGATGAATCTTCCGACGAACAAGAGGATGAATCGGAAAATGAATTCATGGATGCAATGTCTGAAGAAAATTCTGAAAACTCCAATAAAGAAGATGATTATGAATCTGTAGCAGCATCAGAAGTTCCTGTAAATGATGAGAAATATGATACGGAAATGGACTTTTATGAGGAAAAAGAGGCTCTAGACAAAATAAAGGCTGCAAAAAGTGATCGACAGTTTCCGGATGAAATTGATACTCCTATGGATCAGCCAGCAAGGGTGCGATTTCAGAAGTATAGAGGACTGGAGAGCTTCAGGTACATATGGCAATAATTTATGCAGATTTTATAACAAGGTTTATTATCTTCTATGGTATCAATTACATGAATGCTGAAAGAATTATAGTCGAGACCAGGGACTGAGCGTCTGTCTGTGCGAACTGTGATTTTTGTTTGTGATTTGTGTTCAAAGGCTGAAATTAGTTTTAGATAATTTATCACCGTTAGAAAAATCGAAATTCATAAGTCGTTAATGGTATTCCTGTACAGGGTATTCTAGTGGATGAAATGTGCAACACTATCTATGCCAAAGCTCAGCAATAGGATTTCGAAAAAAGTTTTTTTTAATATTTTAAAAGTCCGGACAACACGGAATTAAATGGAGAACCGCAACATTTGCCTAATGCTACTGAAATACCTAGACTATTTTTTCAATATTTTTCCACTTTACACAGCGAAGATACTACACTGCAATATTTTTTCGCAGTCCGATTAAAATATAACTATTATTAGTGTTTTTAAGCTTAATTTCAGCTTGCATTTTCTCAGATACAGAAATCGTTATGGCTGAATATCGCCTATTTATCTCTTATCCACATGTTAAATACATATAGAAATTAATGGAAATAGAAATTTTACTTTATGTGTAAATAACAGTTATTAATACTAGTTGAAAAATATAAGAATATAATGCATATAAGAGTTTACGATAATTAATCACATCATTGCAATCATTTATAAACACTTATCAACATTTATAAAAATAAATTTTGAGGCCCTGTTAAATGCCGTGCAGTTTGTAAAAAATCTAGTTTTTATGCTTGCAATAACAATAAATGTATTCTTTGTGGCTTCAGCTGGTTTAATTTAGTTTTTTCCCTCTTTATAACTAATACCATAAATAACAAAATACATATGAAGTGAAAAGCATGCAACAAACATACCTAACATTGATTAAACGGTAGGTAGGTACTAATTTTCACTTTTATCAGAAAATCACTTCATAACGTTTGAAATACTCGTATGTGTATTGAATTAACCAATATTCATAAGCAGACTAAATGATTTAATAAATCTACTAAATATTTACCTTTACGAAACGTATTTGTATAGTAACTTATGGGATGACACTCAACTATGGGATGATATTCAACTATAATGAACTCTGTATGTGAGAGAACGTAAAGACAGTCGACCTCAGGGCGTCCTATGCATGCGCTCTTACAAAAATCATTAAAAAAATTATAGAATTATCCAAATGAGAAAATAATGTGCTATTAGTAATCTAAAATTTTGCTCTTGAGTGTTATTAATGGTTGTTTCATAATCAGACTTTAAATAAAAGATCTATCGCAGTGTAAAGCGGGAAAATTTGGAAAAATTAAGGTCTATTTCACTAGCATTAGGCAAATGTTACGGTTGTCTATTTAATCCCGTCTAGTCCAGACTTCAACGTTATTAAAAAAATGTATTTTTGAAGGTCTTACATTGCTCACCTTCGGCGTATGCGAATGTGGAATTGCATAGATTAATATTATGCAAAAAAAATTTGGAGTGTTTTTCACATTTCATCCCCTATAACTACCATATACAGGACTACCATTGACGACTTACAGATTTCGAAGTTTCTAAAGGTGAGGAATCATCTAAAATTGGTTTCAGCTTTTAAACACAAAGTACGAACGAAAATCATTACTACTTTGATGGGGCCATGGACTATATATACTATGATGTTAAAACACAAATCAAGTTATTAATTTGTTTCCAGAACTTCACCCTGGGATCCTAAGGAAAATCTACCGAGTGATTATGCTAGAATATTCCAATTTGAAAACTTTGATAGGACGAAAAAGAGAATTTTAAAGGAGCAAGAAGAAAAGGATGGTGCTCTGGTAAGTACACAATTTCTTTATATAATTTTGGGTAATTTATTTATTTTTAGCCTGGTTGGTATTTAACAGTACACGTTAAAGATGTTTCACAACTTTTGTGGTCTACTTTCAAACAGACAAATTCCCCTACTGTTCTTTTTGGGCTTTTCCCACATGAACATAAAATGTCGGTTCTGAACACTGTTCTTCAGAGGACTCAAAATTACAGTTTGCCCATTAAATCAAAGGATAGGTTAATATTCCAATGTGGTTTTAGAAGATTTATTGTTAATCCTATATTTAGCAGTCATACAAATGGTCAAAAGCATAAGGTGAGATATTTCCGTAATGAAATTCTGTTTAGTGATTGTGCTATTTCATTTTATAGGTTGAGCGATATTTCCAACCAATGTCTACAGTTGTGGCAACATTTTATGCTCCTATACAATTCCCACCAGCGCCTGTATTATGTTATAAGGAGGTTGACAACAATTTAGTCCTTGTTGCTACTGGAAGTCTATTATCTTGTAATCCTGACAGGATAGTTGTTAAAAGATTGGTTTTGTCAGGTAGCACGCTGTTCTTTGTTTTGTACACACATCTGGCATAACACAAATTATTTTTTAGGCCATCCCTTGAAGATCCACAAACGATCAGCAGTTATAAGGTTTATGTTCTTTAACCGTGAGGATATAATTTATTTCAAACCATGCAAGTTAAGAACAAAGATGGGAAGAACTGGTCACATTAAAGAACCATTAGGTAAAGTTATGTTAAATAGACCTACATGCATTACTCTCATTATATTGCATTTTATGTACTGGTAAAGTCCATAGCGTCAATGTTGGCATGCACGTGATCAACGGAATTTTCTAAATCAAATCAGTTCAAGGTTATACAATATATGATCCAGTGACGTTTCGTTCAATAGATGTTTATCTATAATCTATGCAAATAGAACCCACCAAAACGTAATTTTCATGTCTTTGCTTCGTGCGGTCACTGATCACGTGCACGCCAACATTGATGGTATGGACTTTATCTTACATTGCATTATTTTTATTAGGAACTCATGGTCACATGAAATGTGTATTTGATGGTCAGTTGAAATCACAGGATACAGTACTTCTAAACTTGTATAAACGAATTTTTCCTAAATGGAGTTATGAGGATCTTATTGTTAGTTGTGCTAATACTGAAACCATGGAAACATAAATTTTGACATATTTAGGTATTTAGCATGACATGAACATGATTGTTTACATATAATTTTATTATGTACTGATTGTTAATAAAATTAAGAATGTATAGGGTAAGTAATGATTGTTAGGCGTTGCTTCATCACGGGTAATGACTTGGTTCAAGTTACTTTGAGGTATGCGTTACTACGGTTTCATAAATACTGTGCGAATGCAACGTAGATAGTAGCTAATTGCACTGTCTGTGATTAATTCCGTTAATGATGATGCAACGCCTAATATTCATTAGTTATCCTATATCTTCGCTTTTGGCTGATATGGAATTTTTAAAATCAACACCTGCCTACTATTAATACAAAGTCCCAGTGATTATAGATAAGTTTACACCCTGTATGTAGCAAGGAAAATTAAATTCATGGAGGTCACATATGGTAACTTATATATATACTCTTTAGATCTTTTAAGTTGGCGATCCGTCATAGATATAAATCATATGAATCAAATCAGTATTGCTCTGATCAAATAAATGCGTGTTGTAACGCCTCATCCGGGTGGAAAAGTAAACAACACATAACCTACAATTTGTCTGTGAAAATTGAAGTCTCGTACATTCTCTGATTTTACAATAATGCTCTTGCAATTTTACAATAGTGCTCTTACTTAAACCACAGTTTACTGTGCTTAAACTAGTTGTCTTAAACTGAATGTGACGTGTTCTCTGAGTGTGGCCTAGTTTTGTTATTTAGCGATTTTGAGCTTCCCAATGGTGTGACTAAAAATGACGGCATATGTTCAGCGAATATTTTCAATAATGGTTAATGGCCAGAAACAAGGAACAAAGCGTCTACAGAATTGATTAGAAATGAACTTTTTATTACTTTAAATGTAGATATGTCCTGTTTAGATTTTTACGGTTATGTCTTGGAAGATATTTTATTGTTGTCTCTGTAGAAGCAGTAAGAAATACTAATGTTTATGTATTCATAAATAATAATGTGATTGAAAAACACGACTCATATTTTTTAACTTATATATTATATTTTAATCTAAACTGTCCTATATTAGTATTAGCTAATAAATCTGGCAACTCTAGCGATCTGTTAAATGTAATGTATCATTACCATTTCCCAGTTCGTCATATAACTAACTCTCTTTCGGGGTTATTACCATTGTATATTCAAATTACGAAAATATCTTCAAAGGGTTACTTCGATGAAAAAGTTCCCCCGGTATCGTTCAAGATAGGTCCAGATGCATGGAGAGGCCTGAAAACGGTAAGTGCCTTGACCATATAAAAGTTAAGACCCTGGTACTCCCCTAAACTTATTGATTTTCATTTATTTATTCTCATTAGTATTATTGATCATAACACTTACCTACCTTAATTTTGAATCAAGTTTTAGTATATAATAGTGTCACACTCTTTATAGTCTTTACAACTCCAAAATTACTTATTTTAAAAGATTACTTTAGAGTTTTAGATTACTTTAGAGTTTTTTATAATGACGCCATTTGGCTAGCCATGCATTGTCATCCAAACTAAAGGTGAATGCAAAATTTCAGCTCAATCGGTTGAGGATAACCGCTTTAAAATTCAATTGCAATATATGACCCGAACAAACATACATAGATAGCAAGTTAAATGAAAGCTTGTAAAAAGACAAAAATTCTAAGAGCAATCTTCATGTAATTTGCGTTACTAAGGTCAACTAATATTATGGCTAAATTAGATTCTGCTTATTGGATAAATGTACAGACAATGAAAATGTGTCAGGGAATAGGTATGTTTTATCAGAAATTATAAATTGCTATAAATTTTGTGGAGCTATTGAATTGGCTTCGGGGACAAGATGAGAGAAATACTTCCGAGAATATTTTGTGGACTTTTGTTGGCTGAACTAGAGCTCTAAGTGGGCACCTAAAGAATTGTTCAATATTTAAAGCACCTCCAAAGAAATACAGAGTGATTTGTTACAATGTATACTTGAAGTTTGTCATGAACAAATAATCGAGGAAATTAATTATTCCTCATTTTTGCCGATCATGGAGGACGAAACAACAGATGTTGCTGCAAAATTTCAAATGGTAGTAGTTTTTAGATATGTTCGCGATGGTGAGCCAATTGATCGTTCAGGGACTACCTACTTGATTCCTGAAATATGTGAGAGAAACAGTAAAACAATTTTAACTGTTATAGATCCTTTAATTCGAAATTCACCTAACAACGTTTAACAGCTCTTTCCATACTATCTATTGAAAAAGTCTCTCCGAAATAGACAATTTTAAAGACAAGGTCGAACAAAATTTGCGAACAGAAGACAACAATGATAGACATAATTTATAAAAAATTGATAGGTTTTTTTGTAAAAATTGCAAAACACCTGAAAATTTTTATCAGGAGCCGCCACTGGATTGCACTCACAACATTATATATGAATAACTATTTTAACATTCTTGTAGAACCTGGTGGCAGTATCTTTTGTTAGTTAGAAACTTTTTTAATGATAATTTTTAATTAATTATTTTTTTATTACCTACTTATTAAACCCCCTTCTTGACCTCATCCTAGATCTGCCACTGCAATTTTTTACATAAAAACATTCAAGATTTATTCTCTCAACTTAATTGTGCATAGATTAAATGAGTAACATTTGTAATATATTACCTACTAAATTTCTTTATTATGAATATCCCAGTAGGTAGGTACATCTATGTTTCAGTTTTCTGGTGTTCTATTGCGTTGAAGTAACTAATGAAATGGGATTTAAAGATAAATAAAATCACTGACATAAATAAAAATATTTATACACAAATAAAAAATAACAGAAGAGCAACAGTCACAATAAAATTATTAATACTTAAATTAATTAAAGCTAAGACTAAAACCAATATAAAACATTGATTTAAAAAAAACAGATATTGAGCATTTGTTTGTTCTTTTACTGGGACATCAATACAGCATTACATCTTGATTTTCAAGACTGTAAATTATTTCCTGATCACATTTTTTTGAAAATGCTTTTATTGATGCATACCACTAAAATGTATAATTATAACAAATGGTTATATTTTAAACTTTACCAAAGTTGCTCTCTGCATGATATCCTCCATAGGGATGAGAGTCATAGTGCACTATTTGAGGTTTACCATTTTTGTCATAGAAACCATAATGACCCTTGACTAACCCCGTTCCGTCTTTTTCTTCATACCTAAATTGCCTGTTTTGCCTGAAAATAAAATGGATATTCAGGCCCACAACAATAAATAATATAACACTACATAACCAACTAATATGTAGTTAGTATGCAACATAACGTAATAGGTAGTTATTTATGCAAAAAGTAAGTGATTATTGCACGCGACGAAAATTGTCAATTGGGCAACACGTCGAGTGCAATAAACACTTTTTGTACGAGTTGCACACAATATTTTTTCTACGTTCATGCAAAATCCAAAAAATGTTTTATTTAGCTGGCCTTAGTAAATGTCATATTTTGTTTTTCATTATGAGTGCAATAAAAATTTTATTGTACTAGTTCGCAATAAAGAACCAGTTTTTGCACTAAATATAGTTCAATAAAGTTTTGTTTTTTGCATGAACGTAGAAAAATATTTTTTATAACTCCATATCCTAAAATGACATTTTTGACAATAAATAAAATGACAATTTCAATGCACAAACAATGTCATTTTTGACAAGTGGAAAAAAATGTGAAATTTAGATATTTTATTTAATTTTTATTTTATTCAATTTCAACTAGTACAGCAGCTAATTATAAATTAAATATCGCGATTTGATATGATATCGCCATTGTGACATATATAATGCTATTACTCATATAAAACGTAGTCACATATTTTCCATATACTGGCCCTATATTCTTAAATTTACAAAACAGATTTTAATTACTTCAAAACGAGCCTCGCGAATCTGACAGTAACACCGCTTATCGAAAATCGTGAGTTCAATTCCTGCCCAGTCGAAAATTTTTTATCCGTAATAATAAACATACTACCAGAGAATATTGACTATCAAGAAATAGCACTTGGAAGACGCAGTCTCACTGCGCACATAAGGTCACGTGGTGTGATCATGTGTCTGGGACTATTTTGACACGGAATATTTTGCCTTTGATTGATTTTGTGTGTATTGTAAACCTTCTCTAACCTATGATGTAATATTATTTTATTATAATTAAGAAAACTCAAAAATGATAAATGATTGTTGTGTGAATAACTGTGCAAGTAACAGTAAAGATAATGAAAATACCAGTTTTTTCAGTATACCTGTGGATAATAAGTTGTACGTAATTATACAACTTTTTATGTATTGAAGTATTAGTGAAAATATTAACGATTTTTGCAGATAATTTCAATGGCTGTAACGAATTAGTAGACTTGATTTAATTCAAGAACGTCTCTCTTGAATTAAAGTTGTTACTAAAAGACGTGTATGCAGTATATAAACATTTTAAGGACTCCATGTATGCCGGTAAGAACAAGCTGAAAAATTATGCTATTCCCAAATTATTTGTAAATATACATATACAATATGTCAGATAATACATATTTATTACCTATATGTATTGTTGAATATAACTTTTAATACCATATATAAATATACCTACCGAAATACAAATGTCATTACGTTTCTTGGTATTTTAGATGTTAAATTTTCACACTTAAGTCGTAGAAACACACAATCTGAATTCATTTTAGCTGCCAATAGGGAACATGACTAAAATTTTAAATATAAAAATAATACTAGAAAACATAGCGTAACGTTGTAATAAAACGTGTACTTCAAAAGAAAACAAGATTTCTAATTCCGCGTGATCGGAATGAAGGATCTAAACAGCGATAAAATTGGAGCGGCCCGAAACGAGCGTGCGCCAATATCCTTGGCTATAGATGTGACCTCGATAGTTGAAACGAGCTACAATATTCGTTGCGCCTGAAAGCGACCGAATAAAGTATGAAATCAAGCGGTCGAGTGCTGGGATCTCCCGTAGCCGACCGAATCTGTCTCGTTTGTAAATTGTAGCCTGTGGCGTCACGACTTTGAACCTGTTTGAAACGGTTCGCTCGAGGGCGAGATTTTAATAATTTATAACAAATTTATTATTGGGAATTAAGGCGTCATATTTTGCATATCTTATTTTTCGGTATGGTAGAACATTCTTATGCAATAAAAAAATGCCTCGCGACCTGCAAATATTAGATAATAGGCGACCTGCAAATATTAGAGACCCTTTAATGAGAGTCTGGCCAAGGCGTTGCCACTTTCTGATTGGTGCCGCCATGTTAGTTCAGAATTGAGTGAGTCACTCAGATTTTGACATTTGTAGGTTGTTTATATTCGCAAAATTGTGACATGCAAAGTAAATCTACCATTCTTCATTGTGAAAAACTCAAAGGTGAGCCTCAAATATTTGTGCATATGTAGAAATCAGAATATTAAATAGGCAAGTTGTGATTAAAAATGGAGGTTGTGTTGATTGTTGTGTTATTGGCTTTGTGTCTAAAGAAAAATGAACACAAAACGTTATTTCTAGGAGGTAATAGGACCTAATAACTTAAAATGAGGGGATGTTGTGTACCTGAGTGTCACAATTCCACTAGGAAGGGGGCTGGGATGGGATGAGGGCATTTCCCCGTGATCCAAATAGGAGGAGAATGATCAACAAAGATTGGTAGGGAAAATTAGTGGACACCTAAAGACAGTTGAATTAGAATATATTTCTCGAAAATGTAAGGAAAACATAAAAAATAGAGACGTAGAGACGAAACTAACAATCCACACCAATTTTTATTGGGCAAGTTTATGGTGGTTGAAGCTCCTCACATTCTGAACTGTCATAATTTAAAAACTAAATTAAAAAAGTTAACTGTGTAAAAAAATACAAAAAATAACCGCCAAAGATAGTAAAAGTATGGCTATGCATAGTGTTGTGAAATAATCTTTTAATTCTTGTATTCTGTTATATTCTGTGATAAATTGTTTGATAATAATTATTGTAGAGTTTTCGTCCCATTCTTATTATTCATGAAAATACATATTTTACTGGTAAGTTGGTAGAAGTATTACTCAATAAGGTAGAAGTTGGCAGTACTACTCGTTTCTTAAACCTTTTATTTTATACCGCATATCCACGTGTATTGGTGCGAATGTTTGCAGTAAAATCATTTCTAAACTTTTTGAATTTGGCGCCACGAATTGTGATATAAAATGGCTGCCTTGACCAGACTCTCATTGAAGGGTCTCTAGCAAATATTAATCGCGAGCGCCTCCCTCGGTGAATCATACAAGTTTTCACTAGACAACAAACTAGTTTGACGTTTGGTGTGGTGCTGTGCAAAGAAGTGAAAGTGTTGTGTATGAAAACATAAATATTTACAATAATTATTAGTGGAAATGGAAAGAATAATAATATATTTTGGTTTCAAGCAAATTAGTTTCTCACATTTTTCCGCTGTGAACATGGAAAAGGGAAAAAATTGGTTGGTTCCCACTTTTGTTTAGCAACACTATAAAAAGGTGAGTAATAAAATACATGTAAAGAGTAAACATGAAATGAAATTACCAGTTTATCTTTACTTTACTTAACGAAATATCTTTTGACTTGTCCTGTTCTTGTCTTGTTGTTCATGGGGTCTACTAAGAAAAATGTAAAATTTCACAGTGCCGTCAGTATTTCCGTAATTATTTTTACAGCCCACTACACAACAATTGTTTCCAGAGTATGGTGAACGAAAATAATTATAATCTACAAAACGTCTATTCTGTCAAATTGCAAATTGAGTAGCAATAACTTGCCGTAAAGAAACGCCGTTGGGAGCGCTGGAGTGATATTCACAGGTCGCCTATACCCAAGGATTATAGACTAAGGATTATAGTTTAGTCTATAATCGTTGGCCTATACCTCACTGGCATTAGTATGACTTGTCACCCATTGCTATATGAAGACAGTTGCTTTTCAAAAATGCAACTAGGTTTGCACCTATCATAATAATAATCTTATATTATAACTTTAGAAAATTTATTAGTTTATTCTTTCTCTTTTCAATGAAAAAAGCTTCATGATAACAAAACATTCTATAATATTCGACCGTTATACGGATGGAACCCGTAGAATTAATTTAATTTAAGAAGTGTTTAGACTAAAATTGTATTTCGATAATGTATTTTGAAAATAAATTATCCTCGTATCCAAAGTTTACAGTATGCACAATCACTTAAATAATATGGCAAACAAATTACTGAAATTACTAAATTAATATCAGATTAATAAATAAATCGGACGAATAAATTAATATCGGACATTACTAAATTATTATCGGATGTTGTCGCCAGAAACATGTATCCTTTTTGACATGCAATCCAATACGTGACACTTCGAGGAACATTCAGCTTCGTAAGAGCAGATATCAGATCCTGAACACGTCCACCACAGAATACGAAATGCATGTGCTTCTACTGAGCATAGCGTTCTACCGTTGATTGAAGGAATTCAATCAACGGTTCTACTCTGGATAGGGTTTAAATTTTAAATCCTAACAAGGCTGTGCCATTTGTTGAATATTAAACTCATTTAAATAATTAACTAGTTTTTATGCGTTATTTAGTTATTTAGTTTCAAACAAGTAATTTGCATTGCTTGCTTACTCATCAACTATAATATTAAATGAGGTTAAGGCTGTGAAGATATGGTGATTTTACGATAATTTTTTTTCTCGTATAATTAGTAGGTATATAATATATTTATGACTTCCTGCATAAATAAAGGTAAGGGAAATTATGATCAAGGTCCTGATACAAACATTGTATCTCCTCCGACAAAGAAACAGTTGTAAGTATGAATCCAATAAGATATAGCCGTGAATACATGCGGTTTAACAATAAAAGATATTCTAAAATTCCAACATGCTAAAAAAATGAGACTGATGCGTAAACATCTCATATGCGCTAACGGTATGCGGTTTTTTCAGATATATATATATATATATATATATATATATATATATATATATATATATATATATATGTATATATGTATATATATATATATATATATATATATATATATATATATATATATATATATATATATATATATATATATATATATATATATATATATATATATATATATATATATATATATATATATATATATATATATATATATATATATATATATATATATATATATATATATATATATATATATATATATATAGATATATATATATATATATATATATATATATATATATATATATATATATAGATATATATATATATATATATTAGCTTTGAAGTTCTTTGCTATTCATATTTGTTTTGTGAAAAGTAATCTTGGGTTTGTAGCATTTCATTACATAGAGAAATAAGCAAATAGACGAATAATAAATAAGGAAGATACACTTACCAGTCCTATATCTCGACATACACACGGAAACGAACCGCTTAGAAGTTGTACAAGTTCTTTCACCTTCATTGAGGATCTTCAGAGTGGTGTACGACCTGTTTTGTTGATCATTTATACTTGAATATAAAATATTAATAAAACACTTGCAGTGACGTTTTATGACATGAGTTTTTGACGTAACTCAAATTCTTAGAATAAACAAACCTAATCTACTATTTATATTTGTTCTATTTGAACATATTATATATAAAAGCATTAGGCATACAGTTATCCAGAAGATGTCACTGCAAGTGTTGGAGTATTAATATTTTAAATTCAAATTCAATGATCAATGAAACAGGTCGCACACCACTCTGAAGATCCTCAATGAAGGTGAAAGAACTTGTATAACTTCTAGGTGGTAGGTCGATATATATATATATATATATATATATATATATATATATATATATATATATATATATATATATATATATATATATATATATATATATATATATATATATATATATCTGTGTGTGTGTGTGTAAAATATGCCAAATATGACAATATTCCACCTACACCCTAATATTTTACGGCCACACGGGCCCTGAGTCCATTGTACTTGCACTTGCATCATGGGCACGCTAACAGCCGTCCTAACAAAGTACTAAGTATACGAAATTTAACAAATCATATAGCAGTCATATGATGGTGCAACAACAGACACACCATGGAGGTTGGCGCTGTAAACGCCATCTATCAGGTAGTAGCTGAATTAATTTAGTAAGTAGGTACTGTGCATGATAATTGATGGGTTGTGATGTCACATCCGCTATCACTTTTCCGTCCCATTTCCCGAAATTTACCCTCATATCGCCGTCATAGATGTATACATATCAAAAAAGGGAAAAAACATATTTCATTTTCCTTTGTATTCCTTTGTAAAATTTTTTGAAAAGTCTTAAGTAAAAACCGGAAACAAAAAAACTACTTCAACAATATTATTTGTGTGTCCGCGTTTCATGCCGGTTAATGCGTATATAAAAAATTTCTAAATAAGTCTATTTTGCCTAAAATTTTTTTACTTATCAACGTACAAAATTTGAATACCTACTAATTCTTCATGGTAGGCATTTCACATCAACTTTTTAATAGATACATAAGTACCTACAATCCTACATCATGAATAAACATTGTTATTTTTTCAACTAAGTATACTGTAAAAATTAAGTGTTGGTACGCCGGTATTGAATGCCAAAAATTGACATTATATAGGTACGTAGAAAAGTGTTTTATGGCTGTTTGTAGGAATAATAAATGTGTGTTTTTAAATCTAAGACAGAACTGGTTTTCATAATGATATATAGGTTAATTACTAAAAATTAATTTACTAATTATTAATTATTAAAACATTGCAAATGGTATAACATTAAATCTCCCAATTCACATATACTTATCTGCACTTATCACTTAATTTATCGTTGTTGTAATTAACATAATTAATAGCCTAAAAGGAAAATATTGGTTCTGACGTAAAATATACATACTCTTATAACCTTTTTTATAAAAAAAATCATTAGGCAAACTACCTTCAATTATGGTATAACCTCATTTTGAGGGTAAGATACATAGAAAACTTGTTAATGCAGAAAAACAACACATAATAAAACAACACATAATAAAACAACACATAAAGTATAATACATATTTGGTAAAAATAACACCTAATTTGTATAATTAATGGTAGGTGATGACACCAGGGGTAGATTTTTATCTTCTTTCTAACCCTCAAGCATAAAATCATAATCAATCATAAACTAAATCATAATTGAAATAAGTGCGTTTTATGATGATATAATTTAAATACTAATCAATTCCAGAATAAAAATTGTTTGGATATTGGTCAGTCTTCTCATACCTACAAGGTCATCGTGTAAATTATAAACTGGAAGTTATAATCGAAACCTAGATTGTGATGTAATTTATTTGTTCTAAAATAAATTTAATAGGGATTCCGAATTAAGAATTGTATAACAGGTAGACTCTACTAAATCAATTAAGATTAGCTATTAAATATTCCCACGCGCGTTTATCTGTTAATTTGTTCTATAACAATATTAACATGCACGGGGAATAGGAAGGGGCAATAAGCAATTGAGATGCAATAATAATTCAATAAAATCAACGCTATTATTAGCAATGGAAATATTATTGTGACGAGAGAATTTAAATTATATAGGTAGTAGGTATTTATTTTGATACCTCTGCTAATAACAATTTGGGAATATTTAGGAATTTTAATTATACTTTTATTTGCTACTATACCAAATATGCCTTGCACAAGTGTCCAATTAAATAATTAGATGCATGTTTTGTAATCACTATTTTTGTCAGTATTTTATCAACAAAGTTAACAAAGGAGAATTAATTTACAGTAATAGAGAGTAGAGTTTTAAGTCTATATACGTACTATATTGAAGCACATGTGAGGCGCATTTGAAATATGGTTTTTAAGCGCCCCGCGTTTTTATTTCTTACCAAACGTCAGAATCTCAGGAAGGTCCAGGTTTGTGTCTTAATTATTTTGCAGTTTTTATTACAACTGATGATTTAAAATAAAACCGTTCCACATTAAAAGTTTTTTTACCTATTTTTATTTTGTAGTTTTTTGTTTATTTAAGTTCCACTGTCCACCTCCGCCTCCATCATCAAACCCTCGTCACCAAGTATATTGTATGGGACTCGTTAAAAGCAAACAAATGTGCCCAGTAACCTTAAACAACCTCAAGTACCAAGCTTGAAACAAATAAGTTCATAAATTCGATAGTCTGCCATTTTGGATTGGCCATTTTGATTTCTTAAGTTTCAGTCAAAAATTGAGTGACCTTAAACACCGAAAACTTTCAAGTTTGAGGCAAATCGGTTCATAAATAGGATAGTCCGCCATTTCGGATTCGCCATTTTAATTTTTTTAAGGTTGAGGCACCAATTGTATTGAGACTATTGAGTGACCTTAAACACCGCAAAGTTTAAAGTTTGAGACAAATCCGTTGATAAATAGAAAGGTCCGTCATTTTAGATCCGCATAAAACGAGGCATAAACATAAACAAACGAAGTCAAGCTAAATAAAACCGTTTAAAAAACTGTAATTAAATAATTGTCATTTATTTTATTTAATTATTTTAATACATGCGTCAGAAAAAATATAGTATGGTGAACGTGTGAAAACCATGTTTAAGGCACACACTCCTAATATATGAATTGCGGAACTCGCTTCGCTCATTCCGGAAGATTTCATATGCTTTCTTTAAACATGAACTTTTCACACTTGTATCATAAATAGCTATTATCTGTTTTCAATAAGCTAAAAAATACTAGTTAAAACATTAAGAGCTATAAAAAGTAAGTTTTTTTCTTGAAATTTACAGTTATATGGATGTAGGTATGTATTAGATGATCTCGTTAAAGGAAAAAAATACTTTTCCGACATGTCCAATAGAAAAGTACGTTTTCCGAAAAGTACCCATTTCTAATTTAAATTAATTAAAGATTTATTTAGTTATCCTAACTACTTAGATATCTGTAACCTTTTTTATGATATTTAAAAATAACGTGTCGTAACCACGAACTGTAGCGCCCGGGCAAGCATTTTGCGCACCCACCCAGTGACGGCATTGCAGAGTACCTAGGGGTCGACCAACCGAGGGATTGTTGGGGAAAAGGTTTGTACACGAGGCAGAGGGAACGCGGTAGCGCCGCAGACGAAATTTCGTAGGAATTTCAAGATCAATGTGTTTTAACCGCCCCAAATTTTGGTAGGAATTTCAAGATCAATATGTTTTAACCGCCCCAATGTGTCCGTTCCTGAGTTTCTATGGGGGCATCACTACATTAAAAATATCATTGGTTCTGGTCCAGTGGCATGTCATTGCGTGATTTTAGTCAGATTAACGTTCAATCGATCAAGTAGCGCGATTTGTCAGCCTGCCATTTTGCCCGTGGGCCCCGGCTGCCCTAGGTACGACAGTAAAATAACACTATTTCTCATAACATATCTAATGAAATTAATTGGTAAAAAATCTCCTTTAAATAGATGTCTAGAACCTTTGAAAACCTCATTAGTTAGATTTGAACGATCGATTTGATTGGCAAGTGTAAGTGTGCTACAAGCCGCTCGACCGCTGTCCCCTCAAAACAAAAGAATACGTAATAAAATACGTTTGCGAATATGTTGTCGCATATATTGTTTTGTGTTTTGACTTTACCGGTTGAGCTCTAGTTCATAGTTCTACAGGTTATAAGACCTATATACCAATTTTAATTAAAACCACTTAACAAACAGTCGTTTTCGTTTAGAATGGGGAAATAATTGCACCTGTATTAAAATAGTTTTATTATTTTGTTAATGATAATGAGTATAGTTAAATCAGTAATATTATATAGCACACTATTAATGTAATATATGGTCAACTAAATTGTGAATTGTTTATTTATTACTATTATCATATCCAGCTTACATTATATTAGGATGGTAGCAATAATTATAGACGGATATGTTTCCAATTATCAGCGATTTTGAACACGTGTTTCTTTAAATAAGTATGTAGCAAGTTACGACGACGGTATTAAAAGCGCGCAATAAAATTAGCTAGTAGAATATCTCTAACTCTAACACCGATTAGATTAATTGTTAATGCAGGTAAATAGGTATTATGTATAGGTAATTTGGCATTATTATGCCAAGTTAATTTATACCTACATAATATATCAGGCGTCAATTCTTTTTGCTATCAACAAGTGACCGAAACTGGGTTAAACAATTTTATTACTGGCAAAATGCACATATAATAGAGAAAATAATAATAAAATATATAGGTACATTCAGATTTCTGTAGAACGCGTGGGACTGTATCTATGAATTTAGTCGAGTAAATAAAGCACTAAAAACTGCTTAACTATAGATTTTTTGAGCAGTAAGATGGATCTTAATGCAGTTTGATTCATGAGAGTGTCTACAAACTTTGTGAACTAAATTGATCAATTACAATTTTATTGCAGTCATTTGTCATTCTACTACAGTGTCTTGTGATCATGACAAACATAAACATAAAATTTTACATTTACTAGACCTAAATAAATATTTTTTTTTTGATTTTGCTTCAACGTAGAAAAAAATATTGTATGTCATTCGTACTGACTCGACTCGACAACACTCGACGTGTTGTACAACTCGGCCTGATGGCCTCGTTGAACAATTTCACGTCGCGTGCAATAAACACTTACTTTTTGCACTTGTTGCATAAATAACAATTATTATTGGTACGGGCGCCTTCGCCAGATATTAAACAACTCAGTAATTTTGCAAAAAAGTAACACTTACTGCGGCGGCTTATTTTTTTCTTAACTAAGACTATGTCAATGCTAGGGAACCAACCAAAGCGGTAAGAGTGGTTCTCTGCCGTGTTAATTGTTAAATACGTATTTTTTTCGTCGATTGTTTAAAATGAATAATAATTTTGTTATATTTTGTATTACATAGTTTCCTACAAATCGTAGTTTTTACTTAGAAACTATGGAGATTTTATGAGGATATTTATGCCATCCATAAACAATAGCGCTGTTTTCCACATAAATACATATCACTTTCTCTGTCCAGGTAGGCAGAGGAACCCTTTGATGCTGAATCTGAGAAAAAAAAATGTCTCCTTGTATCAACGTAATTGTAATAAATTGGTTATTTGTATAAACGCTAGTTATTTATGAATTTGCTTTTCTTGAGAATGCACAAACAATAATTTCTTAACAATATTTTCTTAACTACTGTTTTTAGAAATTAAAGAATCTTTGTAAAAACTGGTGATTGAACAAATAACCCGTAATTACTACACAACGCAATTTCTCGGGAACAATTACAAAACATTAAATAGTAGAAAACCATTGTTCGGACGATAAGGCGGTTATTATTTGAATTAAGTTTATTTCTAGCTTTGTATTCTAGCTAATTTCCGTGAAGTTTTCTACCTGGATAGAAAATTAAAAAATACTTCAGTTTATACATAATGGGTAAGTATCGCTTCTCTGGTTCTGGTACAGATGACGCGATGGATATTAGGTATTTTTCATATTCAAATAAATTTTTGTATGTTTTTAATACTTATACCTGTGTTCTCAATTTTTGTAATAGGACGTTTTAAAAGTAAAACACGAAAAAAATCTGTTCTCCAAATGACATGTGGCGCTACCTATTTTGAAGATGCTAAAACTGAGAGAAATAGCAAGTGTGTTTATGTTATTATTTAGAGTGCATTGAGACCACAGGCCAATTATTATATCTCGAAATGCCTTTCAAAGTACTCGTATCTATATCAACTAATTTTATTTAAATTTAAGACTAACAATTTTTTTAAGATGTTTGAAACTTGACGCCGGCCGGCGCCGCCAATAAACGTCTTGTCACTTTTGAACTAATATAAGTATACATATAAATAACGTACATATAAATAATGATATAAGTTTAGACGCCGGACGGCATATTACAATAAAGAACTAGTTACATAAAATGTGTAACATCTATAGGATACTCTTCGCTGAGAAGGATATTAATATAAAAATAAAGTATGGAGCAATTATTGAATGTTTTTTCTGTCCGCAATATTGATTTTGACAAAAAAATCGTTATCAGCGACCCCAAAATTCCTGAGACACCGATTTTGAGTCGTATCGCTCTATTATAATAGTAAAAATATCCGCCATCTTCAATATTCATTTTGACAAAAAATACTTGATCTGCTTCCCAAAAATCCCTAGAAACATATTTTGAATGGTTTCGGACCGTAAAGGCAATATTCATTTGAAAATTCATTAGAATTTTGTAGCAACTTTATAGGCGAAACCCGCATTAGAATATGAAACGTCTCAAAATGTACTATAAAAAAGAAAAAATTAAGTGAATAATTTAAAAAAATGTAATAAACGTAAAATAGAAGAAAAAGAAGTGCGGTATAGGGAACATTCCCATTTTTTATTGCATAAGAATGTTATACCATACTGAAAAATAAGATATGCAAAATATGACGCCTTAAATCCCAATAATGAATTTGTTATAAATTATTACAATCTCGCGCGCCAACAGGTTCAAAGTCGTGACGCCACAGCCTACAATTTACAAACGACGAGGAGACCGATTCGGTCGGCTACGAGAGATCCCAGCACTCAACCTCTTGATTTCATAGGACTACCTAACGCCTACCGAATATTGTAGTAAGTATGTGACATTACAGCTAGTTTTGGGCCGCTTCAATTTTATCGCTGTTTAGATCCCCTCACACTAATGGCGCGGAATTAGACATCTTATTTTCTTTTAAAATACACGTTTTATTACAAATTATTATATTTACAATTTTAGTCATGTTCCCTATTGGCAGTGATCGAACCCGGTCTACTTACAAACCCGCGGCCTTAAATTGACTAATATAGTATAGAGTATAGAAGGGTTGTCCTCCGATGAAAATAGGCGTTTTAGTTTCGTAGCGAGTATAAAAATATATCAAGACATAATTCATTACTCTGCATGTATGACTGTAATCTGTAATTATGTATTTGAGGTTAGTCAACTAGTGGTGGTGGCGGTCTAAGGAAATAATGAAAAAACGCAATGTCGCCCTCTTACGAGATGTTGACTGACTTAAATTATTTGTAACTCCGTGTTACATTTAAAATTGTCAGGATTTACCTCAGAACAAAAATAGAAAGATAGTAACCTAAATACCATAGTACAGTATTGTTTGTCCAACGAATAAACAGAAATTTGTAGGAGGGGGACGCAATGTTTGTAAAAAAAACGAAGAAAATTTTCGGATGTTAAGATGGAATCCACCAACAATATGTTGTGGGATAATAAACAATCATTATATCTCATTTCGCGGACGTTTTCTTACTTGCTAGAGTTTATATTGTCTATTTTTGCCTATTATTGTCTGTCAGCTAAGGGATGTACCTACATTGCTCCATCAGCGTTAGGGTTCAGGCAACAACAAAAATCCTTAAATTTAAATGTCCTCCTTAATGACAAAATTACGTGTTCTAGGTGGATTCATGATACAAAGACAATGGTATGTCAGGTTGCCGGACCAAAATTGGTCAGTCGTGTCCGTGCATCTCACATGACGTATTTCTCGCCAACATGATTTTAGGCGTGACGTTTACACAGTTAAGTTGAATGTAAATACCTACCTACTGTTGTTTTCAAATTGAAATTGACAAGATTTTGCGTATTGTGTAGGTATACACAGAGGTGGATACGTGTGAGTATTATTATTATATGTGCTACATTTTTTTTAAATAATGCCAACTTGTAATGTCACGAGGTGTTGTAATTATGGTCGAAACACTAAAGGAGGTAACCTCAAATACTTTCGCTTCGCAAGATTGAGTTGTCAAAACAATAGGTGTCTCTCTGTGCAAAAGAGTGGATAAAACTAATTTAAAGAATTATATGTACATAATAGTAGATATACTATATTTATGTGATACGTCTGATGTGCTAATTTAAAATTCAGGTATAGTGTTTTAAATACATTATTTTGTTCCTCGTTCGCACTCGTTCAAAAACGCAGTGCATTGATAATTTTACTTCTCGAAAACCGTAAGTCATAGCGTGCTGATTTTTAAAATTTTTATATAGTTTTGTCTACATTTCATTCGATATATTCATATATAAATTCTTAATAATTAACATAGCTCTCCGCAGGGTGAAGTTTCCCGTGCACAGATTTTTTAGTAGAGATTTTAATTTTTTTCAAAAACGTTTCATATTTTAAAAACTTAATTTAAATTAAACTTTTATTGCCATCGAAAGCACTGTAATGTCTTCTATAAGTAGCCAAAATTTCATGGTTATAGAGCCGTTGATTTAATAGCGCAATGTATGTTTTAAAGAACGTGCTTTCAAATTATTTCGCGGGCAAGGAAAAAATTAATTTGCAAAATTCGTCCCTACTAAAAGTTGTAACTTAGGTACATGATGAATGGCCAAAACTATGTTCTAAATGATGTTAAATGTTCCATTTAGTTATAGCTTAATAAAAACAACATCCTACACATCTGATTTTACTCCGCTATAGGTAGGTAGGTACCAGGGAAATGTCGCACCTCACCTGACGTCACATTACCTGCGCGCTGACATACCGTTGTCTTTGTATCATGGGTGGATTGATTTCAGTGGCACACACGGTATATATATATATATATATATATATATATATTTTGTGAAAAGTAATCTTGGGTTTGTAGCATTTCATTACATAGAAATAAGCAACTAGACGAATAAGAAAGAAAACACACTTACCAGTACTATATCTGGACACACATACGGAAATGAATCACTATGCATATGAAAACGAACTACTTAGAAGTTGTACAAGTTCTTTCACCTTTCTTGAGGATCTTCAGAGCAGTATACGATTTATTTCATTGATCATTCATACTTGAATTTAAATTACCAATACACCAACACTTGCAGTGACGTTTTATGACATTAGTTTTTGACGGAACTCATTCTTAGATTACACAAACCTAGTCTACTATTTATATTTGTTCTATTTGAACATATTATATATAAAAGCATTAGGCATACAGTTATCCAGAAGATGTTAAACTTTAAAATGCATAAAATCTTGTTGAACCTATTGAAAAACAACTACTTTTTCCAACTATATGCGGGAAAATATTGAATTATATATACAATAGAGTTCTGAAGCATTCAAAGAGGGAGTGATACAGAAATTGCTTGCTTAGTCAAAACTAAAATCATTTGTTGGTTGTATGTATTAACAATTAATACATACAACCAACAAATGATTTTAGTTTTGACTAAGCAAGCAATTTCTGTATCACTCCCTCTTTGAATGCTTCAGAACTCTATTGTATATATAATTCAATATTTTCCCGCATATAGTTGGAAAAAGTAGTTGTTTTTCAATAGGTTCAACAAGATTTTATGCATTTTAAAGTTTAACATCTTCTGGATAACTGTATGCCTAATGCTTTTATATATAATATGTTCAAATAGAACAAATATAAATAGTAGACTAGGTTTGTGTAATCTAAGAATGAGTTCCGTCAAAAACTAATGTCATAAAACGTCACTGCAAGTGTTGGTGTATTGGTAATTTAAATTCAAGTATGAATGATCAATGAAATAAATCGTATACTGCTCTGAAGATCCTCAAGAAAGGTGAAAGAACTTGTACAACTTCTAAGTAGTTCGTTTTCATATGCATAGTGATTCATTTCCGTATGTGTGTCCAGATATAGTACTGGTAAGTGTGTTTTCTTTCTTATTCGTCTAGTTGCTTATTTCTATGTAATGAAATGCTACAAACCCAAGATTACTTTTCACAAAATAAATATGAATAGCAAAGAATTTCAAAGCTAATATATATATATATATATATATATATATATATATATATATATATATATATATATATATATATATATATATATATATATATATATATATATATATATATATATATATATGTGTGTGTACACTAGTCTTTATTGGTATTATGTATCGTGAAAAGTAAATGTAAGATGACTTGACGAACTATTTCTATTAATAATCATTATTAATATCACTCCCATAATAACTCTCCTAATAAAAATACATGCCTATAATAAGGTGCTCCTACATTTTTATTGGTGTACCTCGAATTATTGATACACGTCACGTAGGTTCTGAAAAAATAAACATCCGTTTTATCTATTCTAGTGGAGATTAATTTTAAAGCGTTTTATCCACATCATTATAGTTACATACCTAATAGTATCACTATTAGATATGTGTCTTGACTAAGAAAATAATAATGATGTTACCACATTATTCTTGCAAAATATCTACCAGTGTTAAATAATAGTATAATATTCAACGATCAATTAATGACAGCCGTTATTATTATTATTATTAGTATTCAATAAAAATATTCGGAATGGATGTACGTTGCCATGGCAATATATGTAAATCAAATGTAAAATGTTGTGTAATGATTATCAACTCTTATTATTCAATACTATTGTATTAATGCTCCATTATACAACACTTTTCATGTATATTATTGAGTTATTATCAAATGGTCGTGGACAAAATAATTTTAATTTGTATATCAGCAAGAGAATATTGCATAATCCTGAAAAATAAAGACTCATAGATATTTGTTATAGAATAAGGAAATTATTAGTTGCATTTTTTATTGAGTTAACCAGTTTTGTTAAATAAGTAGCAGTAGAAAAATAATACATACATTACCTACTTATACTTAGTTTTCTAAATGATGAATGTAAAGAAGTTGACTTGTAAAACTGGTGTGCTAAATAAATTGGGTTAAACAGTAATGGTTCAAGTATGTGACAAATAAAAAATACATTAGGTAAGCATAGTTACTGAAATGGCAATAAAATGAACAAAAAACTATTACGTAAGAATAATGTGTATCAGTTAGCACATTTCTTTTAAATACTTATTATTTATCGTCAATCATTTTTACCTCATAGGCACAGTGTGTAATGAAATGCCGCGAAATTAGATTAATTACCATAAAATATAATTCCGTTAATATGGTAATGTGGTCTGATTGATTATAGGTATAAACCTATAAAGACAATTACGGTAGTGCAGTAAAGAAAGATATGTAGAAAAATATTAAAAGTAAAATAAATGTTTAATTTCAATTTTTAATCTATATTGATGCAATCAGTCATTGTCTCTTTCACATATTTTTTGGTAGCATTTATATACTGTCGTTAAATTATTTATTCAGTGAGAAATGTAAATTATATTCGATATATTTATTATGGATTTAGAAACGAAGAGATACTTTTTCACTTCCCTATTATTGCCATAAATCGCCCTAAATATAATCTAAGGGGATTTATAGTTATATGTTCCATATATAAATTAGATTTTAACATATCTATACATAGGTTTTCAAACGCCCTGAAATAGCATGAAAATAGCTGATTAATCTTGAATTTGACGAGGAATCGTTTTTGCTCAATATCTCCGCCATTTTCAACTTTTCAACAAAAATGGCAAGGTCTTATGTTGTTGTAAATTTGACTCTTTACTTTACTTTAGTCCGTGCAATTTTTATCGTCCGACCAATATTTTTCGAATTAAACGAAAAAAGAGTGGCAAAGTACCTATGATTATCAAAATATCGCATTTTTATTAAATTTATGACATAACTAATTGTTCAGGAACAAGGTTGTATAGAATTAAATTTCCTACATTTTGGTCTCTACGACTTTTTTCCTAGAACCAATATTAAGGGTTCTACGCCTATGACAAGCCTAATGGGACTCAAGCGACCAGCGCAGCATACCAAAATTTGAATCAGAATTATAGGAAATATAATTCTATACAACTTTGTTCCTGTACATTTATGTCCTAAAGTTAATAACAATCGAGATAATCGATAATTATACTTTATCACTTTTTTCCCGCTTAATTAAAAAAATATCGATGGCACGATAAAAATTGCAAAGACAAAAGTTGTAGAGAATCAAATTTACAACAACTTAAGTCCTTATGTCCCTAAGTCCCCATTTTTGTTGAAAAGTTGAAAATGGTCTATATATTGAGCAAAAACAAGTCAAATTAATACAAGATGACAGCTAACGCATCGGCAGAATTTGGTGGCCATTTTGAATTTAGACGAAAAGTACTACTACTAGGGTACTAATAGGGTACTACTATTCGCTGAGTCGGGTATTTAATACTATTTAATATAAAAAACAAAGTAAGCAGCATTTGTGAATGTGGTTTTCTGGTAGCAGCGAAGAATATAATAATAATAAACGTAAAATAGAAGAAAATGTTCGGTATTGGCAGGGTTTGAATCACTGTGTTATAACGACAATGACTTATGAATGACTTCTTCATAAAGGTATCAAAAATACTGAAAAGTAAGGGAAGCTATTTATTGACTAAATGGCAACACTCGAGAGCAACCTTTTCACACGGATTTTGAGTTGAATCTTGCCATAAAAGGAAAAATGTCCATATTGGAACCGCTATCTTTAATACTGATTTTGACAAAAAAATCATTATCAGCGACCCGATCAGAGACACCGATTTTGAGTACATGGATTCTGACCGTAAATGGCAAATATGTCCGCCATCTTCACGCCGTTATATTGAAATAAAAAAATTGTGATCAGCGAACCCAAAATTCCCGAGGCACCGATTTTGTGTCGGTTGCGACCATAAATGCCAAAAATGTCCTGCCATCTTGATTATTTGTTTGGACAAAAAATACTTGATCTGTTTCCCTAAGAACCCCGGGGTTCAGGTTTCGGACCATAAAGGCACTATTCATCCGAAATTTTGAAAATTCAACAGTACTTTGTAGCAACCTTATAAGCAACGTCTCAAAATGTATTATAAAAAATCAAAAATGAAGTGACCAATTTTATTTTAAAAAATGGAAATAAAAGTAGACAAAGTTCGGTATATTCAAGTATCGAACCCAGGCCCTTTCTCTCGGGCGTCTACTGTAGGAGTTTATGGAGGAGGTACTAAATTGACTGACTTCAGTACTTAATGAATCTTGAGGGTATCAAAGACGTGGCCAAAGAACTTTCAATGGCCATACAGCATTCACCGATTTTTTTGAAATTTTGCTGTCATCCTTACGGGGCCATCTAAATGTAATAAAAAACTGTATGTATTATTGACATATAAACGGCTCGTCGATAGGTTCGGCTAATGCAAAATTATTTTCCATTTTTATACTATTGTAAATAGTTCACGATTTTTCAATCGGTTTTCAGCATATGAAAGTGCTGCTTCATTTTAATATAATGCTGCTAATATTTTCTCTATTACCCGGTATGTTTTAATCTTCATTCCAAGGGTATTTTTACAGGGTGGTGAAATCCTAGGGGTATATCTGCGATTTTCAATATTTATTTTTGTTAAAGGTGTTAAATAAGGATTTATAGATTTTTTTTACTTTTCAAATTGATTTTTAATATTTTTGAGGTTTAACATGACCATGATGCGTACACCCTGTATAATTGACTTATACGAAATCCCTGCAGAAATGTTCGGAAGGTTTCTGTGAATTCAGTGATGCCATAAAAAATCAATTTTTTCCAAGATAAAGTTTTGAGAATTCCAAAAAGGTTTTCATGTGCTGAAAACCGATTGAGAATCTGTCTGCTATTTTTAAAGTTACAGTAGTATAAAAATGGACAATAATTTTGCATTAGCCGAACCTACTGACGAGCACTGTGTTATTATAATTTTTCCAAGCGCCACTGTTGCGGTATTTCTTATTATATTTCACTCAAATACATACGGTTTATCCTTTACCCAAAAACGATGTTTCTGTCAAAAATCTTGGGCACGTTGTTTGAACATTTCGTTCTTAGAAGCCATGTTAACAAAAAGCGAGACATCTGGACGGACGGACATTTTGAAAGTTGTTAAAAATTTGTTTGAACAAAGACAAAAAATTTGTAAAAATGGTATAAATAATTTTGTCCGGCGGTTTTCCCGATCAAATCCAATATATACTCTTCGACTTTTGTCGACGAAGAGTATAATAACCAATAAATTCATAAATAAATCCAAGACTCCACACCTTAGGTATGCCTCATCTCTTCAAAATATGTCAAAGAATGTCTGTACTTTGTACTCCTTATACTCTCTTTTTTTTGTACCCCTTTGTTGTATTTTAATATGGCATAATGTCATTTATTTGGGGATGTAAGAATGGTGACACTCTCATACGTACCTACTTATTTTTTATATTTTTCCAAAGGATGATTTTTTTATATTAGCAATTGATAGCAGTTATTCATTTACACGTACATGCAATAAGATTTGAGGTGTTTTAAAACATTTAGTGGATGAAAAGAAAATTGTTACAATGTGGTTACTGCGATGTTGTCAATATTTGTGATTAGAATTATATGTGTTTTGGTGAAATGAGTGAAACAAAGAAAAGCTGCATGAGTTACCCTTTGCCAGTGTCAAAGCCCCACTTATAAGAGTGTGGTCCATCATGCCCCACCATGTGAAAATTAATCCTATCCCCATCAGAAGAATCAGCATGAGAAGAAGGAATGCCTAATGAAGAGGTTAGTTTTGCATCCAATCCTTGGTCATAATTTGCAGAAGATGCATCTATTTCAGCATCATCGGGGTGATATTCGTCACGATCTACCACCGTTCCAGCAGTTTGCTGTTCTGTATCGTTAGTTTTTGTGTTATTGTTTACCTTATCTGCCTTCATGTTCTTCTGGTTTTCCTTTTTGGCTATCTGCTGAAAGGTCTTCAAGAGTTCCTTCTGTTTAGAGTCGTACTGCTTCTCGTCGATTGGCTCTAGAATGATTTCTTGTTTTGGTTTCGCGGAGTATGGTTTATCTTTAGAATGTATTTCTTGATTGTACTTTTTAGGGTAAGCGTTGGTGGGTAGTTCCTGTTTTGTTACTACAGCGGGCATTTCATAGTATAGCGTGGGATCGTTCTCTGGATTCCATACTGTTTCTACTGGAGCCACTAGGTCCTGGGCTGGTAATGGTACTTGGTAGAAATTAACTTCTTGGTGCTCGTGCGGCGCTTTTAGGTAAGAAATGGGATCTGGAGCGTAAAACGGAATGGGATTGTGCTCCTGTCTTGGTAGTTGGAAATTGGGATGGGGTGGGTGTGGGTACACTTGGTAAGAATCTGGTTCGGCCAAAAGTTCTAGTGGCATGTAATCATCTTGCGGTGCTCTTCCATCAACAATTTCTGGGTGTCTCATCTGTACAGGGGGTATTAAATGAGGGTTAATATTGGGTACGGATGCTGTTGAAGCTAAAGATGCAAAGGCGATTACAGCCACCTGAAAATAAGATAAGTTTATTAGCATTTAATATTTGTTGTAATACATTTTAGATTTGAATATTTACTAGTTTTTAATTTAGTAGCTAATATACAGTTTGGTACTACAAAGTGTAGAATTATAATTACTCCCAAAACCACTCCGCAATACTTAATATGTTTAACATGGTTTTTATAAACTGTCATCGTGTCTAGGTTTTCATATATTTTTATTTTCATTCATATATTTATTCTTCTTTTATTTGGGTAAGAATCCCAATTGATCTATCAGCATTCAGAATATCTGTCATATTCAGCATAGCTTTTCAACTGATGAATCCTCAATCGAAGTTAGTTATTTCTAGGTAAAAAAATTTTGATTAATTTAAATTTAGTGGGACTAGAAAAAATACTACATACCCAACAGTTTGAATGAAAATGAATGACAAACAATTTAATGCTTTAGGAATCTTGCTAATACTATAATAATAAGGTAAATTTACATAACATAAAAACAAAACCGACATAATGCCACCACAACACAGTTACGGACTGGTGATTCAACCATCCAGGTATTTGCTATATAGTAATAAGTATAAGAAAAAAATAAACTATGCATTAATGTGAAATATAAATTCTTGATGCTTTGCACCGTTTAAATGTATACAAGAAATTAATTTTATTCTTTAAATTTGGGTAGACATTTGTTTTACTTTCTAATTCAGGGAATATCTGCGCTGACTATAATAGAATGGTATTTTCTTTATAATTGACAGAAAAACCAGCTGCGGTATAGTGCAGCTTTTTCCTCGTTATTATATTATTCGAATGAAAGTTAAAATTAGTAGCCGCTTTATGTACTACACCTAAGAATTTCATAGTAGGTAGCTAGCCATGTGTTTCGAAAATTTTTTTAACAACACGAAATACTGCAACAGACTAGATATTCACCCGGGCTTGGTCATATCGTCTAGACATAACAAACATAAAATATAAATAAGAAATTTTGCATATTATTACTAAGTAATCTGTACATCGGCGGCGATTCAGTAAATAATTTAGCCCCTAAAAACTTACATACCTATATAGGGATTATCAAAAGTGCTCTACTGATTGAAAGTTCCACTGTTGTGACGGTTTCCGTTATACCGAGAGACGGCAACATTTTTTTATATGATCTTTTATATTATTTTATGTGTCTACAATATAAATGTTAGATACATATTATATGTTGAATAAATTTACCACAGGGTTCACAAAATGTGGATATTCTACTTCAAAAATATTATAATTGTACTGCAAGGAACATTTGTAATGCAGAGAGCCAAAAATATAAGGCGAAGACATTGTGAATTCGCAAGCAACAGCGGGTCCACAGCTTCTTAGTTCAGACGTCACACCGAGATTCCAGGGAATACCCTATATAACATAATAAGCGATTGTATGCCATATAAATATTTTATTTATTTTCTCAAATTATATCTTTTCCACATTTTTTTACTTATATGCTTGAAACATTTGAAATGTACTAATAAAATGTACAATATTAAATAATATAAATTATTATTATATTTAAAATATAAAAAAAAGTTTACGATATTTTCGTAAAAATTTTTAAGGTTGGGATTTTGTAGAGCGAGCGGAAAATAGATGCATTTATTTTGGTTAAGTATCTATAAATAATTAAAAAACTACATAATATCTGATTATAAAATTAGGTGCATTCACTATCTATTATCATAGTGATAATTATAATATAAGTTTTTTGTCCCAAAATATTCTTATAAGCCTGTTCTGTGCGCTAGAAATGAAAATTTGCATTTTTATTGTTAAAATCACATTATTTTCATTGCAAGCGCACAGAACAGAGTTATAAGAAAATATTGGGACAAAAAACTTATATTATAATTATCACTATGATAATAGCTAGTGAATGCACCTAATTTGATAATAAGATATGTAGTTTTTTAATCATTTATACTTAACCAAAATAAATGCATCTATTTGCCTCTCACTCTACAAAATCCCAGCCTTAAATCATTTTTAAGTTCTAAAAATTGGCAAAATAAAAATTTGCGCAATTAGATTTTCCTGGTACTATACGGTATAGTATTTTGCTGAAAAAATATAAAACCGAGTTGTTTTGACACACAATATCGCGATTTTAACAAGCAGCACATATTTTGATAAACAATTAGGATCCCTGTTCGTCATCAATCGCGGTCTTTAGTATCATATTATCTTATCATCTCTTATATCTTATCATATTATCTTATCATCATATTTTGGGTTTTATCAATTTTGTTTTAATGTTTTTTGGATATTTTACTGTGTTTTGATAATTTTGGTGCATGTGTAATGTGAACATAAATAATGGATATCGATATAGACTAAAATATCTGTGATAGTGATAGATTAAATAACAATAAATATAGCTGAGCGTCTGACCAACAATGTAGTTAGATTTCCTTGGCTGACCAAGAGATATATTATGTTCTTTTGTTCTTGTTGCGCATTTTGAATGCAATTGAATATAATAATGACTCTACATTAATTTCTTAATGATGTAAGTAGGTAGTATTTGTTTATTTTTATATTAGTTAATAAATATTATGGTGAAACTGCGGTTTCTTTCATGGCAAATATCGTTAGCTACAAATCAAGTTTATTTCTGCTAACCCTATATAACATATATATATATATATATATATATATATATATATATATATATATATAGCCACGGAACCCTGAATAGCCTGGGTTCCGTGACAAAAATTAGAATTTTAAAATATGGAATTTTGTAGCTGTGAATAAATAATTTGTGTTTAATCGGAGTTTGAAATATGGTGGAAAAATGGTTGATCCATTTCAAATTTTGAAAAGTTTATATACCTATCCTGTAATTGCGCCACTTTATTAGATACGTACCTACGCTGTAAATTATTTTTTCGTCGTTGAATTGAACTGCATACTGAGTGTTGTAGTCTATAGTCTAGGTAGTAACCTTTCCCCTAAAAAACCCTAAAAACAGGAGACGCACATGGTGTAGCGTGTAGCGTGTAGCAGAGTATAGTTTTCTGTGCTTTCTTATTATGCCCTCTTAAACAACTTCCACAAAAAAAACTACACTGGGCGCAATTTTTTTTATTATGTCTAGTTCGACTGATTATAAATGCTTTTGTAAAATATTTAAAATGGCATATCACACTATTTCAATGGGGACTGCAATACAATTATGTGGTGCAGTTCGAAGAAAACAAGTTGAGATGGTTTCTTAAGGAAAACTCATGAGATCTTTCGACAGTCATAATCTCTTTTTGTTCAAAGTTTTATGCATATGCAGTTATTTCATGTAATTTGAAAAATAAGGCGTACGAGGAGTTATAAAATATACCCGTTCTAATATTCATGTTTAAATGAACACCCTTACGTTTTCCTTCATACATAGAATGTCACTATAGGTAATCTTGAAACCTTATTGGGTAATAGAAATAAAAGCTTGACACAATTCACACATTTCTTTTAAGTATATGTTTACACACTTGCAAATTAGGGGAATTGACAACATTCATAAATTGAGTGCTAAATTACGAACTGTTTGCATAATAATTTAATCACTTAAATAATACTGATGCCTCTAACCGTAAATGCCAAAGAAAAATTAAAACACATGTACATTATTTGTTTGAATAATAATTATTATTAACACCAATGCTTTCCTTTTCATTTCTTATTTCTATATTCCTTTCACTTTTAAAGACATTATTAGAAGGGTGACCTTTCGTATCTACAAAGTGTGACTTACCAATTATGTTGAAATACCTATTTTAAAAGCGAAAAATCCATTGCTTATTGCTTATCAAAAACGTATTCTGAAATTTAGGTATTACCAACATGAGTATTTCAATTGCAATAGAATCGATTTTTTTCCTGCGTAATTTTACATAAATATAAATAGTATAAAACATAAGTGGGTTTACCCACTCACTGTTTTACAACGAGTGGGCAATGGCCATAATAAGATAGGATCTGGCCCGAGAGATGTCGAAAACAACGCGTGAATAATTCCTATTGTATATAAAATATAGATATGTATGTAAGATTTACCAACTTGTTTTTTTTTTAAGTAGGTAAAATGGCTATAATAGGAGGTATACCTATACAGTTGAAACGATAAAACTTAAATAAAAGAAATAAAATTGCCAAATAGCAGGGACCTATCCCCTACCTACGTATATTTTTAGTTAGTAGGTAGGTAAACAAATTAATTTAATCGGTGACATCCACTGAAAATTCTTTTGGATTTAAACTTTCAAATTTCTCTTCAACAGCGGCATTATTTCATGGTTTCTATTCATTTATTTTATTTAGATATTTTGAAGTAATCTGAAATCTGATGCATATTATCATAAGAGTTGACTTGACTGATCAGTTAACAGGTAATATAGGTAGAACTGTATCTTTCTTATATCCAACATATCTTTCGGTTCCTTAGTAAAGTAGTACCTATGACAAGCTAGTGTCCAACAGTGGTAACAATAACTCAGAAATTTTATTACCAATCAAGAAGAAGATTCATACAATAAAACAAAAGATTATAGTAGGTACCAATTCCCCTTTGTGCCCGAATATTCAGGTTCACCAGGTATCCCGAAAATTGAGAAATTAATTTTATGTGTGTGTTACTTTTTGTACATATTCCCAAAAAGTAGCATATTATGTTCCCGTGTGATGTAATAATGTGTGAAGGATATGGTGAAATATAAAAATGGACGTGCCTACCTATCAACGTTTATATTTTAATTTAACAAGTTTAGTATGGACATCTAAATTTTAATACGAACGATATATTTATTTTTATGGGCAAATAATCTTACACAAGAATTATGTGTTACTTTACCAATGAACTTGAATGCTGCTAAGGTCATTAATACTGTCGCTTTCTCCCATTACATTCTGGCAAATTACAGTCTCTCAGCCATGATTAAATCAGACCAAATGTCGCCATAATAATAAAGTTATATTTTTATACCGTGCCATTCTCAATAAAATCCTATTATAAATAATTAATATGGTTTCGGGTGAGATATTTAGATATAGTCGTGTTAAGTAATAATTACAAGGCAACTCTTAAACAAAGAAAATGCATAATTTCGTATCTTGTTATTGATATTCTTGTCATTCTTGCTGTTTACAAAAATAATACTGGAGTTCATATTGACATATTGTAGAGTACCTACATATGTCTAAAAAAGTATGTAAACAATCTCATTTGACCGGTAAAACACAAGATAATCGGTCGAAAATTTATTTAATGCGAGGAGTCACTATGGAGTTCTAGTGATCGCTTCTCGAGGAGTGGTGCAACCGATGGAAGGTGGAAATCAACGCGGAGAAGAGCCGAGCAGTGCTGTTCCGGAGGGTTCGTAAGCAGAGGCCAACAGTACACGTCGCTATGTCGCTATAAACGATGTCAACATCCAGTGGGATAACAACGTCAAGTACCTTGGCGTGACCCTGGATCGAGCCCTGACGCGGAAGGACCATGTAGATATGTAGATGCCACTACGAAAAATGCAAAGTTCACCCGAGCCCTGCTGTACCAGATGTTAGCCGACAAGAGACTGAGCCTGAAGAATAGAATGACCCTCATCAAGGCCCCCAGCTGCCTACGCATCCACCGGGGATACGCAGCAAAGACGCACCTCAAGAGGATCCCACCAGTGAAAAGCATAGCGCTTCGGACTGCAGTAGGCGCCCCATGATATGTGACCAACGAGGTCATCTGTAGGGACCGTAGGGACCGCACAAGACCACGGGAATCCGCTGATCTGGCTGGCCACGATCTACGCTCCAGTGGAAGCCGTACCTCACAAGCGACCAAAGACCAGAAGAAAGTATAAGATAATTACGATCTTATGTTTGAGCACGACTGATGCGAGAAGAAGCAGACGATACCGAGGAAAGAACAGGACCCAAGAAAACGGATCGAGAAAACACTAAAACAGCCTAATCCAGTGGACGGGGAGGCCGACTGCCTAGCCAAACCACACACCCTTACCTTACCTGACTGAGCCAGCGAGCTGATAGCTAATCAGCTCGCGACATTTAAGTTAGCTGATGTGAAAAAACTTCTCAATGGTGCTATCGAAGAAGTAAATGCGGCCAACCAGATAAAATGTATAGACTATGTAAAGAAGGTGGAATCAAGAATGCGGGATCTCGATATTATGATGGATACTCTGGATACTCCCGTTAAACCAGTCATAATAAATGTAAATGAAGACAGTAGTGAAAGTGACTTATTTTCAGATAGTGAATAGTGATATGAATTTCTGATGCGATTTTTTGTGAAGAGTGCTACTAATAAGTGACAGTGAAAAATACCAATGTGAGTGTAACTATATGTGCAAATAATAATATAAATATCCCGCAGATTGGTGTTACCTAATTCTATCCTGGCAAGGGGCGCTCTTACCTGCGCGTGGTCCTTGCTGGGCAATAGCAATTTAATTTCTTTCTTTTATTTTAAATTATTATTGGCTAAATTGAGCACTAAGTTGTACACGCAGCATGCAAAATTCAATATATTTTAAATACATTCAAAACTAAATAATTTTTTGGCTTAAAATTTGGCAGATATATGAATAATACATAATAAGACATCTTCTGAAGTCACTACACCTTGGTTGCGCATGATGATACGCCACTGAGCAGTAAAGCCAGTAAATCGCCGGCTTGTTCATGCAGGTGTCTTCTAAGTGAGCGAGAAGAGAAATGGGATTTATATGAGTTGAAGAGGGATAGCGACCGATATAGTAAGCCGCGTACTGGAGACCATAGTTCTATTCACAAGAAATTGTGGCGGTATACAATTTTACACTAAATATCCTAATGTATTTCATAGGATGTGATTTACCGCTTCCGTAGTAATTGGTACAGTTTTTCTTTGTAAAATGCCGCACAATTTTTTGCTCTAGTAAGTATATCAAACGATAACACTATAACAGTATTTAATAGTATTTAATATTTAATAGATATTTTTTATGATACGACGGAATTGATATTGCATTTTAGGAAAGGAAGTGTTTTTACGTGAAGTAATTTAACAATTAAATTGCTGCTTATAATAATAGTAATTTGGTACCTATTTGTTGTCTTAATTTTACAAATTGCACGAAAAAAAATAATCACCATAATAATTATGTATAGGTGGTAAAAGCCAACGTGTAATAGAGAGCATTGTTAAATATTATTATACTTCAAACGCTTCAAGCAACTCATAAGTCACGGTCTAGTTATGATTTCAAATTGGTTAGGTAAAACTAATTGTCATGCTGGGTATATGTAATTAACATGTGCTTTTGCTATAAATAAATAGTAATAAGTAAACAAATTAATAGTATATAGTCCTTATATTTTATTAGTAAATATCCCTACCTATGGAAAATTACATAGCAATCTCGAAATTCTGGAAATGTCCAATAAATGGATCTTTATTGCAACGTTCTTGTGCTTATTATATTTTCTTTTAAATCCGATTCCAAATGTATCCAGGAATAAATTTCATTGGATTTGGGCACTGTACCAATACCTATATATTGTGCAAATATATATTTTTAAATAATCAAGCAGATAGTAGTATTAACATTCTTTGGTAACCGATTCCAAACTCCAATATTATATTTTCTCTGTAGATATTTTTTTTCGCCAACATCCTGCAGGGATATACAAAGAAAAATAGGTATGCAGATACAAAACAAAAACCGATGCACGTAATCAGTGACAAAAGAAGACAGTGTCAACAATCAACAATGTAAAAAGCCCGCTCCTCACGTTCCAATGCCGCCGTAGGATTTTGTCGGGTCGAATGCGATTTCAGTACAATTTTGTTGGAAATCGGATGGGAAAACACACGTAACGGTCTTGCAGTACGAGTTTTGCTTTCAAATGATAAACATGTCAGATGAAAATATGATTTTAGCGGCACTTGCGCTTTGTACAACTGGAAATAAAAGAAAAAATACATGGAACGTAGGTAGTGCTGCAAAAACTGATTACTAAAAAGACATCCACTCATACAGTCACATTTATTTCTTAAAAGAATTGCGATTGCATCCGGATGATTTCCCCCGTTCCTGCTACACATTTGCTGGCATTTTTGTACCAATTTTAGTTCCTTTTTGTTATACGTTATACGATATTTGAAAATTATTTATATTCTTTTTCACAAAAGCTTCGTCCTCGACTTTGTTCATCTCTTGAAATTAAGCAACCAAAATAGGCATAGGTCTTTTTCTAGCGGTTTATGATATATTCACGATTTTACAAATTTGTCATTTATTCACGATTGTCAAAGACACTCTTATTCTTTATATTGTTCAAGAAAATTTCTTACGTGTCGCTATAAGCTATTTTTAATGCACTAAGAAATTTAGTATTTATTTTATTGTATCAAAATTGTACGATCGAATAGTAGGTCACAATACAGGGTCAAATAAACGATCCAACCAAGAGTGTTGCAGACTGATTGGTTTATCTGCAAACAAATCGGACTGATTTGGTCGAACGATGGTGTACATCATACATGGGCAACCGTCGCGTCGGCCCCGGGGCCGGATTCGGCCCTCCATCAGCTTCAATCCGACCCGCGAGAGATTCAGAAAATTCAGAAAGTAACGATATCAATTCAAATCGATAAATAATATTATTAAGAGTACGCAGTGGAACGCCACAGATCGAGTCAGAAATAGTCGTTAGAAAGAGACAAACAGATAAATATTCAGGAAGCCGCTCGTACACTTGAAGCACTCTCGTACGATCGAGAGTATTATAGTTGCTTATTTGGGGAATATATAAACGGCTCAGCGCCCGTGTCATCTCATTACTTCTTAACAACTGATAAAGTTCGCATCGCATATTCACGTACAGTCAAGAGTACGACGCGGGAAATATTCAAGCAAATTCTATCAACATGTCTGGTTTAAGAAAGCGCAAAGTGGACCCAGAATGTCGTCAATTCCAAGACAAATGGACTGATAAATATTTTTTTCTTGCACAGTGGTCAACCTATGTGTTTGTTGTGCAATGAAACAATTTCTGTTTTAAAAGAATACAATATGAAGCGGCATTACTCCGGTAAGAATTTCGCTCAATTTAATTTACTCACGGGCTAGTTAAGAAAAGAAAAAATTAAGAACTCATTACCAATTTAAGGAGACAGCAACAAATGTTCCATTCACAAAAATCAAATCTAGATAGTGTTGTTAAAGCTAGTTTTATAATTATTTCCAAAATTGCGAAAACATCGAAGTCATTTTCTGAGGGACAGTTTGTTAAAGAATGGCTAGTAGATGTTGCAGAACTTTTGTGCCCAGAAAGGGCACAAACGAAGAAAGAGTTTAAGAAAGTGAGCTCATCGCGACGTATAGATATGATGGATAGTGATATGAAAAAAACATCGACCGATATATTGGTTGATTTTCAAGCATTTTCGATTGCTTTGGATGAGAGTACAGATTTATATGACACAGCCCGGTTAGCTATTTTTATACGAGGTGTTGATGATGATGCAGTGACAGAGGAATTACAGACTTTATGGCCACTAGAAGGGACCACTACTGGAAAGATTTTATCACCTTAGAAAAGAAATAGCTGATTTTATGGAAATGAAAGAGAAAACATTGCCGCAAATTTGTGATCCTACTTAGTTTTGTGACTTGGCATTCCTGGTAGACATCACAGGACACTTAAACGATGTGAACATGAAGCCTCAAAAATAAAGCCAATTGGTAAATCAAATGTTCAGTCATCTTAAAGCCGAGAAACAAAATTCGCTTGTGGGAAACACAAATGAGAAGTAAAAACTGTTTTAATTTTTTAACATTATCCAGTCACGGAAACATTGAATACGGTCGCTATGCTGATGAACTGGAACTACTGTCAGAGCTGATCTATTTTCCGATTTTAAGAATATGGATAGCACTTTAAATATTTTTGCAAGTCCTTGTACTTAAATGTAATGTGGAAGATTCTCCGCTTCACCTACAAATGGAGTTGATCGAGCTTCAATAAGATTCATATTTAAGTCTAAATTTGATGATGTGGAACGAAGCGAATTTTACAGAACATATCTTACCGAAGAAAAGTATTCCCACCTGAGAGTTTTTACACGAAAAATTATTTGAATATTCGGAAGTACGTATAAATGTGGGCGGCTTTTTTCAATCATGAAAATTAATAAAAATAAGCATCGTACTCGGCTTACAGATGTTAATTAGAAAACACTTTGTGCCTATGTAGGTACTACTGATATTGACCCCCAATATTGATCATCGTGTTTCTCAGCATTAAACTCAAGTATCACATTAATTTTCATTCACAGGTTCATAGTCGTGACGCCACATCCTACAATTTACAAGCGACAAAGAGACCCGTTGCTCGACTACGGGAGATCCCAGCACTCGGCCGCTTGATTTCATAGTTCATTCTGCCGCTTTCCGGCGCAAAGCCTACCGAATATTGCAGGTTGCGACGTCATATCTCGTTTCGGGCCGCTTCAATTTTATCGCTCTTTAGATCCTTCATACTGATCGCGCGGAATCGATCGAACTGATCGCGCGGAATCGCGCGGAATGTTTTTTTTGAAGTGCACGTTTTATTACAACGTTACGCTATATTTTTTAGTATTATTTTTATTTTTAAATTTGTAGGCATTTTCCCTAGTGCGTCCAATTTTGTTGCATTCTACAAAATCGTACTGTGGCGTTGGATCGAAAGGGGGCGGCTTGACAGTCCCGATATGGCCGGAATTTGATTAAGGCTGATACAGTATACCTAGTTAGTAACACCGCCCGAAAATTTGTGAGGTTGTCACAGTTTCGTAGACACTTCACAGTAATACATATTATCTACATTTTGTATATTACATGATATTTTATTTAGTTGATAAATTAATATAAAACCTAAAATATTACAGTTTACTTCGAGTGATAGGTACCTATTTCAATGTGATTAGTTTATAATAACAACCAGTGGCGCAGTCGGGGAAAGAGGCGAGGGACCAGGCCCCTCTAAAGCTAATCATCAACCAACAAAAAATCATACTTATATTATTATTTTTTGTTTTTTATACGTTCTTCGCCGTTTAATAGAGCTAATAAAAACATACTTTTCAGTTTTTGGTTTTATAGAATAATATTATATTATGATGCTGCCGCATCGCAAATAGAATTTTACTGGGAGACTATTACTACTTTCTGGCTGCTGATTTTCTGATTTTACTATTTTCTGGCTGCGCCACTGATAAGAACAGCACGCGATTCCATTAGTAGCCTTGACTATTAATCAAAGTTAGTATAGGCAACGTTTACAGAATATTATATATTTCGTAAACTTTGGTATAGGTAGGTATTAAAGCTATTACGAGCGGACATCTACATATAAGTAGTGTTAAAATGATATATCTTTAATGGTAATAGCCATCCAATATGCCATAAATGCATATTGGAAATTCCATTATTTATTTATAATACCTCATAAATGTATTCACGTTTTATATCAGTATTATATCTGCTATTATTAGCTCAAGCTCGTGGTTAATATATTGTCTGTGTTTTATTAAGGTATATTATTTGCAATTGTAATGAGTTCCATGGCCTTGCTAATTATCGACGCCTGTTGTGCTTATTGATTGCACGAATTTTTCTTGCGTATAAATGAACCTTCAGTGGAAATTTTAACTGAAATGAATTCCTGTGACACGTCAATTTTCATTTTCCAATTAAAATATACAATTCAGGCGTAATGTTCTTAGTTTGTATTCACCCGTTTATATGCAACCACCCCTAACTATAATAGCATTCCTTATTTTCTTAATCAAAAGCATACCTACATTTCAAGTTAAACTGCTTAAGAACAAATACACAAAATGTGTATACTATTTCGCACTCCACAATTAGTAGGTATACTAATCAATAATATAAAATTCGCGTCTATTAAAAAGTCGGAAAATAAAAGTCTATTGTTCACAAAGGATAATTTACATACTTTGTTTCACTTTTGTAAGTATATCATTTTCCTGTTCAATTCCCGGCTTGCAATTCTTAAGTTCCCAATTTATGATTAAAAGTTACCGTGCGCAGTTACCGTATATTGCAGTGTCTATTAATGACAAAATTGGATAATGTAAAATGATAACCTCGCGAACCGAACATCACGCGAAATATCAACCTTAAAAAACTATTAAAAAAACTATGCCGGTGTATCAAGATTTCTATGCTTGTAACAAGAAAATGATGTCCGAAAAAGATAGGGTGAGTGCGCTATAGGTTATAATAACGAAGTTCATGAATAAACTTGCGTCAATGTATTCATGAAGGAAGTCACAAATGTAAAATCCACTGTACATTCTGTAACATTTCCTGATTTTACATGGCCTGATTTCCTCGTCCTCGTGTGTGTTTTGTTACGTAAATCTTAATCATAAGATATTCTCATAAAAGAAACGAATGGACTAAGATCCTGAGATCTTACCGGCCACTCATCCAACTAATTGAGAAGATTTTTAGAGAAGAGAGATTTGAATTTTATCTAAATATCGACCAACAGTAACAGCATATATATATATATATATATATATATATATATATATATATATATATATATATATATATATATATATATATATATATATATATATATATATATATATATATATATATATATATATATATATATATATATATATATATCAGAGCCTTTCGTCGTGCAAGTTTTCGTTTAAAAGCAGCCAGATACGGAACGAGGTCTTGTAAGATGAGGATTGTAAGAAAAAGGAACTTGAAGTTGAAATCTGCAATCTGGATCATCGTAAGAAAATTCCTGAATCATTTACATCGTGTAAGGATTCATATTTGTATATAAATATTTTCGAAAACACGTAACTGATCGTTGTCGCGATACATATCCCAGTTGTCAGAGAATTTCAAGTGAATTTTTGTGCCACAGGCGTGTTTTTTTGTTTCAAAAAATAAGTATTTTTTGTCGTAAAATACGATTTTGGGGGTCCGGACATTATTATCCTTTATTCACATAATTTACATATGATTATATTTCCGAGTAAATAGTTTTTTTTAATAGCGAAATATATTTTTGAAATTTGGAATATGAAAAACCGATCTTAGAAATAATAAAAAACGAAAATATTGTTTTTTTTTGTGCAACCGGACACAAAGTAGGCATTACGCGTCCTCCGTAGCGGCCGCGAAATTCAATTTCGCGTCTGTTACCCTTAGTGACATTTTCACGAGTTGTCAATGAGCGAAGCGTCAGTGTTTTATATAATTTCTATAGAAAGGCTGAGATCTGACGCCACCATAAATATATTGTAAACCGTGCCGTCATTTATACCTAAATTCTAACTGATAAAGCTATAGCTTTATCAGTTAAAAGAAATTACAGCCATGCATACGGTTGCACAAAAAATAGTGTAAACACCACGGCCGCAAATTTTTTTCCACACGAACACCACGACCTCGAGATTATTAATTTTTTCTCTCGGTACGCGAAAAGGAATTTTCACAGCCTAGGTACACAAATAACCATTTATGTTCAATTAATTATTGTTTTTATTTTAACTTTTGGGCCAGAGGTTTTGTGAGATCGTCGCCCTCAGAGCATAAACATCTACTTTATATTTTTGGTACATAAATAACTAGTACATTATTCAAGGAATATGTAGGTGGAACTTGCATTTCTTAAGCATAAGAATATTTGCAGCGTTATTATTTATTATATATTATAATGTGTTTTAAATAAAAAATACCTACTAATAAATCATGGGTTCCAACAAACTTTCTCTGATTTAATTATTACGTTAGATATCCATTCAATATTGATGTGAATCAATTACTAGATACTATTTTCACCTCAGTTGATAGAAACTAAATAAATTTGAATAATAAATACAAAAAATTTGACCGCATTCTCATATCTTCGTGAAAATGTAACATCAACGTCAATTATTATCAGACATTTTTACATAATCTGAAATATTTTCAGAAAATTGAGAAATTATATATCACATAATCAAGAAATACATGTTTAAATAATTATTACTCGGTGTTAATAACGCTTCGAATAGTGCAAACGATTAGATATTGCCTAAATACTCGTATCTACATTTAGTCTGGGATCCAGGATCCAACAGCCTCAAATCGCTCAAAATTCGAAGCAACATAAATTTTTCGTAGAATTTTCAACTTCAGAAATCAAACTCGGTTTCTCGGTGTTTTGAGAGTCCCAAGTGGAATTTTTTTGTCATGTGAAATATTCCAGATAGCGGCTCCAAGATTTTTGGGATAGCATAACACAACATTTTTTATCATAACAAATACTTAAGATGGCGTCTACAAATATATATTTTTCTTCATAAATACAAGTTATTACAATTACAATGTTTTCCTAATATGTATTTAAAATGTATTTCTAAATCCATACTAACGCAATAATAATATTATCCCAACCTAATCCTAATTTGTAACCTAGTTCATATTTTATAATTTTTCGCTAGTTATACTATTATTATTACTATTATTATTACTATTATTTTTACTATCATTATTACTATTATTACATAATATAAATACATTTAAATGGCAAATATGATTTCTAACATACTTAATATTTTAAAATTATCAACGAAATTAGGTAAACGGTATAGTTTTTCAATATCCAACACAATTAATTTTTTTCTTCCTTCACTTTAAATTTTAAATATTTAACACATTATCCGATATAAAAAAATTTAAATCGTAAATATCAATGTTTTCAATCAAAATATACATTTTTTAGGTAAAACAATAAATTAATAATCTTTTAAGTACATATTATGATTTTGCTGGCCGCATTTTCGTCCCGGAATGTTGGAAAATTCAAATCATGATTCGATTAAGGAATAAGGGAAAACCTGGAGAACTTCATCAGTTAGATCACAAACACACATCCATATCCAGCGACATGGTCATTGGCTGAAGCTGCAAATAGGTCCCAGGAGAATACTATACTGGAATAGTATTCTGCCACTACACGTTTTTCTTATATTTTGATTATGACTCGGCGTTATAACTACTCTAATTTTATTAAAAGAAAAATCAGTACTAATAAATATAAGACGATAAAAAGCTTAGGGGTATTTAAAAACTTAGGGGTATTGATTTTCCTTATTATTAATATATATTTACTCCTCTACGATAAAAATTTTCAAGAATCATCGCGGAAATATTTTGTATTTTACTTCCTCATAAAGACAATAAATTGAAATGTTGTTAATAATAAGCTCATTAAATTAATTCAAGGCTATAGGTACATATATATAATTTTATGTTAATTAGGAGTGACATATATTTATTTTAGTCGATATATTTTTATTTTAAAAAGATTACTTATCGTCCACGAATAATTAAAATATAATATGACATTATCGCATTCCTATAATGGATTAGATATGTACCGACATACGTAAATATGCCTACTAATGGATGTTTTATAACGATGCACCTTTATAATATATAACGTCTAAAATATGCAAGTGTGCTTAGTCATAAGCGCCGAGTAGGTAAAGTTCTATGGAGATGAGGTCAAAACAGAAATCTTGAAATAACGAAAGCAATGGATGCGTTAAATTTTATTGCAAAAGTTTAGTACAAGATTGACTAAATAATGGTTACTATAGAGGACATACCTAGGTAGTACTAAATAAGTAATCCATAGTTATATGCATTATGTAAACTAAGTATATATGTATACCTATAGTGCTTTCGTTTGCTATGCAAACTAATGGAATGCGGTGCTCAGTGGCGCGCGCAATTATTCTAATATAAGAAATAAAATAAAAAACAATAACGTTAACTCAATTTAATTTATAATATATTAAAAACCAATTGCAAATGGATGCGAACTGCAAGTGTATTTGTTTTTATTTTTTCCGAGCGAACGTTTCATCTGTTGGTATCGCCTGAAAGATATCTATAGGGTGGTAGCACACGCATATAGGTATAATTTCGCGCGTTGTATTAACGGATATTTTTTGTTATTGTCTCAGTGGCAGTTGTAGGTGTTCGATGAGTTATTGTGTCCTTGACCGTATTAGGTAGGTGTTTACAACGCGACATCTAACGTGTACGTGAAGTGTAAAAGGCTCGAGTGCTCGAGTGTTTTTATAATAATTGTGTCTAGTGTTTGTAAAATAATTGGTTATTGTTAATATTTTATACCTAGTGTTATTATAGTATTTAAAAAATATAGTGTATGGTGTTTATCGGTTATAGTGGTTTTATACAGAGTGATGCAATGGAAGAACTAGGCACATCAAGGAATAAAAAACAAAGCCCCGAAAAAGTCTCACATTGTATGAGAAAAATGCTCTTCTCATTGAGCTCTCAATGAGAATTTCTGATGTGAGTTTTTGTGCAGAGTGCTACTAATATGACATAAGATGATTATGACATAATAAGACATCTTTTGAAGTCACTTCACCTTGGTTGTGCATGATGACACGCCACTGAGCAGTAATGCCAATAAATCGCCGGCTTGTACATGCAGTTGTCTTCTTAATTGAGCGAAAACGGAAATGGGATTTATATGAATTGAAGAGGGATAGCGACCGATATGGTAAGCCGCGGACTGAAGACCCTAGTTTTATTCACAAGAAATTGTAGTGGTATATAATTTTACACTAAATATCCTTTTGTATTGCATAATGATCTGATTTACCGCTTCTGTAGTAATTGGTACGGGTTTTCTTTGTAAAATGCCGCACAATTTTTTGCTCTAGTTTGTATATCAAACGAAAACACTATAATTGAATCGGTATATGCAGAAACAGCACATGTTCAGAAAAGCAACTGTTGAAGAAAAGCAGAAAACACTAGATAGTTATTACATTTCAATGGTTTAAAATAATATTTTGGTATTTATGAATGAACAGAATGTCAGTTTTAACATTAATATGAAAACTGTATTGTATACGTAGCCCAATGGCTTTAGTTTTGGCATTCAGTGTCGCTCTCGTTATCAGTACAACTATTCTCTTGCTTCACAGAGGAATTGTCTACAAGGTTGTCGTCGTCGTCGTCGTCGTCGTCGATTTGGTTTTCTGGACGCTTTTGCACAAAGGAATACCGAAATTGTCACAAATCAACGTGCATTTAAATTGACTTAACGATGTGGAAGTAACCTAAAATTAATTGAACTGGGTACAAATTATATTTTAAATGATAAGTAAGTAGCTGCAGCAGATATTTTATATGTATTATACTTATTTGTTTGACATATTTCTGTAATGTATGAAAAGTATACGATATGTGATATATGCCCAAACATCTGCTAAAATTTCTTAAGGTGTCCCTCAGAGTAACAAATATTTATCAATATTGTGGAGCTCAGCTGGAGATCAGCGTCACGCTTCTGCAGTCAATTATCGAGTTGGTAAACTATCCTATTAAGTATTTTCATGGACGGATAGATATATTAGGTAGCTACCTATGATATATAGAAATATTTATACTTATACTAATAATATACAAGTGTAGTAATTGTGTTCCAATTTAGTAGAAATTGGTACAATATTCAAGATTATTATAGATAGCTACATTTTGAAGTAAAATGGATATAATCATAACAATAATTAATAGAGCAGCAAATATTGAAAATAAAAATTAATAAAAGTTTTATAATTATACCTGTCATTTGTAAATCATCAATTATTATTTCCTTACAGGTACCTGTATACATTGAAAATTAGGTTACATTCTGAATTAGAACAAGTTTTGAGTAACACGTTTTGACATTTTCCATAGAATATTGTTTTATGTTTATGTTAGTTTCTGACTCCAAATTTTCCAGGCTTCCTGCACTGAATGGTAGTTAGAATTTACCTTATTATTTGCTTAGTTTAAATTGAACCTCGAATCATTCTATAATCGAACCGTTCAGGTCAGGCATTATCCATGAAATAAAAGAGAACAATTATTTAAATAATAAACGCATTTAATAATTATTACATTATACACTGCTTTTGGCCAGCAGGTTGGAATAAATCAAAATTTTAATGTAATTTTGGATGCATATTTCATAATGTGGAATAATATGGAATATCAAAATACGGTTTGCAGGACGGAGAATTTAATTGGTAATAATGGGCTGAATATCATGTTTCTATGGTACTCAAAAAAGGAATATACGGGGTGTTAACTAAACCCCTACAAAAAAATTTCCTTCTTACCGAGAATTTAGGAAAACCGAAATCGAGATAAAAATTTTATACCAGGGTAACCTATGGACCAATTCGAAAAAACAAATGTGACCGTTTTTTGATATTGTGACATTATACACTTGTTTTTATCAAAATTACAATATTTAGTACAATATTTTTCGAAACTATCGACATGAACAGTACACCTAAACACAATATTTAGATATTCATCTGCTGCTGACATTAACAAATGTCAAACAAAACATTTTTTGGTTCGAGTGATGACTTTACACCGATTTCGATTGTTGCAATACTTAGCCCACCAGTTTATTAGTTACTACCGCAGTTTTTTAAATGTTTTATATGTTTTCTTTACCACAATAAAATTGTAATTATGATAATGCTCATCCGATTTTTCGAGATATTTGTCTAAGGTTTCCCTTCTCAGATTTCCAATCTTAAAATTATCGCTCATTTTAATTATACAGGGTCTTGCAGACAGCTTATTTAAATTTACAGCCTTTGTGTGACACATGCTTTTCAAATGTTTTCCCAGGCACCCTGTATAAGAAATGACAATTCTAGCTACTGAATCAGTTAGAGGCATTCAAGCTTACTTGAAAACTCGCTTGAAAATAAGGGAAAAAAACCATTACTTACTTTGCTTTTAAACAGTAAGAGATGCATTTTCAAAAAAAAAAGTTTCAATAAAATTCCTGTATATTCGAAAATAAGCGAGATATCAATAAAAGGCCAATTGTTTTTAATTGGTCCATAGGCTACCCTGGTATATAAATCTTATCTCGATTTTGGTTTTCCTAAATTCTCATTAAGAATGAAATTTTGATTTTTTGTAGGGGTTTAGTTTACACCCCGTATATTCCTTTTTTTTGCACGATAGAAACATGATATTCAGGCCATCTATTACCAATGAAATTTCCAAAAACGTCCTGAAAACCGTATTTTGATATTCCATATTATTCAGATATATGCATCCACAATGACATTAAAATTTTTAATTATTACAACCTATTGACCTGCAGTGTATTTGAATTTATTTATGTTTTAATTATATTATATTTTTAATGTATCCACAAAACCTAACTAATGAGGTTTTCCAGGTTGGTCTCATTCCTGCACTGAATGGTGGTTAGAATTTACCAACCTAAGTCGATGCGCACATGCTCTCCCGCACAAGTCTCTGACTTCTGGGATAATTATGGCGGTTCGAATAAGGGGTAAATATTTTATTATACAGCATGCAAATAAAATAGAAGCGTGTTACATAAAAATTCCATAAGAAGAAAAGCGTGGATATATTATATTAATTTAACAAAATATTCTAATTTAATTTTACTTTCACTAAATATAGTGAATGAAAGTTTACATTATTCATGTGATCATAATCTTGATCATATAACCATATTCATAAGACTGTGTAGTCATTCAACATCAAACCATATCATTAGTAAATTTGCAGCCATCGCTCCTGAAATTCGTAGTCAGCGCAGGCTTACATTTTATATATACAGGGTGAGTCAGTTCTTTGTAGACAAACTTTAACAGGGGATAGAACGCACGTTTTTAAAAAGAAAAGTGCCTATAAAGATATGGCCGATCTAGCTTCCTAAGGAAGATACAGGGTGTTAAAATTTAATTTTTTTTTACATTAATGTGTAATATTTTCTGAACGGAATGATATATTCACTAAATATTTTACACATATCTTAACCTGCATAGGATCAACATGTTGTATTGTTCCTGTCGAAAATACTATAGTGGATGTTACTTTTTTCGGGTACTTCGACTATTCTGTATAATAGAACTTTTTTTTCGTACGCCACTGACATTATATGATACATATTTCTAAAATAACGGCCCCTTAGTAACAATTTTGATCTCTTGTAATTTTGCTCTAACTATGACAGTTTTCGAGATATTGGCCGTTGTTTCTCTGACAGTGTAATGTCGTTATTATAATTTTTTTTTCTCGAATTTTCTTTATGACTTATAAACGAACGCTTAGATTTTTTCATGTTTGGGGGATAATGCCTATTAATTAAGGCGCATAAAACAAGCGGTAAGAATGTTCAAAAACTTGCACAGTGGCGGGGTGGAAGGGGTGCTCCACCCCTTTCGTAAACAGAACTTCTACGCCAAAGACTATTTAAAAAAAACTGTTATTTTCATTATCTACATACAGTTTAACAAAAATAATGTCCCTTCTTCTGTTTCGAAATTCCTGTGCGTTTCCTAGTTATTTTGATTTTTAGTGTTTGATGTGGTACTAAATTAAGTAATTTATTTATTAGCAATAATAATTATCGGCTAAATATTTAATTCTTTCAACGAAACCTACCTAAATATGGTTTGTTAAGGATTCTAAAAAGCCGAAATCTCTTTATCTCTTTCCAAGTAATTACAATTACAAAAAAAAACATTAGATGAGCATTGATGTTAATGTTTATGGAGATATAAACATTTTTGAATTTATAGCAATATTTAATTAACAATAATAATTGTGGAATAAATAACAATTGTTAGCAATAATGATTTATAAATAACAATTACAAGAATTAATAACAATAACACTAGTACCTACATACATAAAATTAGATACTTTGTTCAAAATGTAAACCGTTCTTCTCAATACACATTTCACTGCGACGTATCATAGAACGTCTTAAAGTTAACTAAATGATGCACCCTTATTTCATTGCAAGCATCTCTAATGCGATTTTGAAGTTCCTCAAGTGTATTAACCGGAGTGGTATACACTATTTCCTTAATGAATCCCCACATAAAAAAGTCAAGTGGTGTTAAATCGGGGGATCTGGGAGGCCACGCCACTGGACCTCCACGACCTATCCACCTCCCTGGATAGTTATTGTTTAGCCAATTTCTTACATTTCTGCCATAATGGGCCGGGCACCCATCAAGTTGAATCCAAGACTGTCTTCTTAAATTCAAAGGAATGACTTCCCATATATTACCATGGTGTTCTTCTAAAAATTGTAGGAAATTTTCTGAATTTACACGTTGTGGCAAGAAATAAGGTCCAAACACGTGGTTGCCGTAAATTCCAATCCAGACATTTGTACTAAATTCATGTTGAAAACTTCGTGGTCGAATGGCATGTGGGTTTTCATGTGCCCATACATGCAGATTGTGAAAATTTACCATACCACGACGAGTAAAACAAGATTCATCAGTCCACAGTATATTGGATAAGAAATCCCTATTATTTTGAATGGAGTTAAGAACCCACCTACAATAAGTAAGTCTTCGTTCAGCGTCACCTGGACATAAACCTTGAACAGGTTGAAAATGATATGGGCGTCTGTGATCCCGTTTTAAAACCCGGGAAATTTTACTTTGGGAAATACCAAGAGCAATAGCAGCACGTCGAGTACTTGTCGTTGGGTTCCTATTAAATTCCCGCAATATACGGTCTCTATCTCGTCCACGGTTGTTCTGTCGGCCCCCGGGTACATTTTTCAAACCCTGGTTAACAAATCGACGGTGGATACTCACAAAAACGGAATGATGAGGTTGTCGTCTATTTTGAAATCTTCTTCGATACTCCCTAGCTGCGTATCTTGAATTCCCATTTGCGAACCCATAAATAAAATGAATGTCGGCTTGTTCGCTATTTGTAAATGTAAACGGCATGTTACACTAATTAAAATCTGGCAAATCACATAAAATAACTTTTTAATCTTAAAAATAATAATTAATAACAGTGAAAATATTCAAGATGAAGCAAAATTGTTTGTAGATAAACTTGTAATACGTCAAACTGTCGTTTCAAAATATGACATAATGCTTACTTGTTTTCCAAGGAGTATAATATTTTGTTGCAATTATTACGTACAGTTACAAATACGCTAGTTTTAAATGGAAATTATTTAGCAAACAACAACAAAAATTGAAACAGAAATTGGTACATGTACAAGTTTAATAAAACTTAAAGGAAATTTTTAAGACTTTTGGCAACTGCACAATAATCTATTGTATTGTAAGTACATTTGTAATTTAACAGATTTCAACATATAAAAGTATTGTATTTGAGTAAGGCTTGATATAACAAATATTTATTTTGACTACATTGGAAAAAGATAAAGAATAAGAGATTTCGGCTTTTTAGAATCCTTAACACACCATATTTAGGTAGGTTTCGTTGAAAGAATTAAATATTTAGCCGATAATTATTATTGCTAATAAATAAATTACTTAATTTAGTACCACATCAAACACTAAAAATCAAAATAACTAGGAACCGCACAGGAATTTCGAAAGAGAAGAAGGGACATTATTTTTGTTAAACTGTATGTAGATAATGAAAATAACAGTTTTTTTTAAATAGTCTTTGGCGTAGATGTTCTGTTTACGAAAGGGGTGGAGCACCCCTTCCACCCCGCCACTGTGCAAGTTTTTGAACATTCTTACCGCTTGTTTTATGCGCCTTAATTAATAGGCATTATCCCCCAAACATGAAAAAATCTAAGCGTTCGTTTATAAGTCATAAAGAAAATTCGAGAAAAAAAATATAATAACGACATTACACTGTCAGAGAAACAACGGCCAATATCTCTAAAACTGTCGTAGTTAGAGCAAAATTACAAGAGATCAAAATTGTTACTAAGGGGCCGTTATTTTAGAAATATGTATCAGATAATGTCAGTGGCGTACGAAAAAAAAGTTCCATTATGCAGAATATCCGAAGTACCCGAAAAAAGTAACATCCACTATAGTATTTTCGACAGGAACAATACAACATGTTGATCCTATGCAGGTTAAGATATGTGTAAAATATTTAGTGAATATATCATTCCGTTCAGAAAATATTACACATTAATATAAAAAAAAATGAAACTTTAACACCTTGTATCTTCCTTAGGAAGCTAGATCGACCATATATTTATAGGCACTTTTCTTTTTAAAAACGTGCGTTCTATCCCCTGTTAAAGTTTGTCTACAAAAAACTGACTCACCCTGTATATAATAAAATACACGCACATGGTCACAATTACTGTTCTGAAATACTTGATAAGTTAAGCTTCAATATTTTGCCTTTTGCCAGGACTAATAGTAAAAACATTATCCTTTATTTAGAATATGCAGAAAGTGTAATAGTGCAAGTAATAATAATGATATATTTAACTATAGCGTTGACTCAATAAAGAGACGAGAGTAAGATGTTTCGAAATTGTTGCAAAAGATTTTAAGAGGTGAATTTTCGGTCATTCACATATTATTTTCCAAACCTCATTTTCTCGTTACAGCCCTCTAAAGGGTAAAAATTTATTTTTGTTTATTTTCTCCACAAGTTAAAAAGTTTTGATGAAAAATATCGTAGGGGTTGGTCTCTTTACCCCCTGTAACAATATCTTAGGGTTGCAAAAACTGTCACAAACTGTAATTTTATTAGTGCGTTGTCCACCAAATTACATTTTTCTACGTTCTTCCATTATGGAAAAAATAAATAAAAACATTTTTTTTACCCCAACTTCAGAGGGCTGTGATCACTTCCCCTCGGGTTTTGCAAAAAAAAATGAAAGGCCCTCTTAATTTTTGCTGAAAATTTCCCTCTTAAAATCTTTCGCATCAGTTTAGAAACACCCTGTATATACATATAATATATATATATATATATATATATATATATATATATATATATATATATATATATATATATATATATATATATATATATATATATATATATATATATATATATATATATATATATATATATATATATATATATATATATATATTAATTAATTAATTTATTTATTGATTTATTTATTTAGTGGTACTGACTACTGTCGTAGGTGGGTACCTTTAGCTTCTACATAAGACATTGCTGCAATAATTTATAATACTGATCGAGAAATAGCGCTGTTACTTTCATTTTTAAAGAGTCAAACTACACCGTCCATAGCAGAAAGGTTCCTACCATATTGTTTTTCATGGTTGACAGGTTACTTATTACTTACATTATTTTTTTTATTACAATTAAATTTATACGTTAGTGTCCTACTATTGTTTAAAAATATACCTATTCTGTATATTTTCTCACGTATAATACTGTTTGTTAATAATTTGATCACTGGCTATATCTATAATATATATTTTCCCTCTGTTTTGATAATATTATTTATTATTGGGTAACTTCTGTAAATAAAGACATTATTGACATAGTTAAAATATTGTTCTCCCTATATGAACACATTATGCAATGGCAATTAGTAATTGGACTTACATAACCC